>JAQFZM010000405.1:0-34233 GCA_034695785.1 Galumna obvia
AGAGAGAGAGAGAGAGAGTGAGTGAGTGACAGAGAGAGAGAGAGTGAGTGAGTGACACAGAGAGAGAGAGAGAGAGAATGCAATTGATTGAATGACAATGAAATCTGTATTGAAATCAATGTAATAATGAAATGATGTTATTTGTTGAGCGCATGACATGATTTCGATATTTCGGTAAAAGACTAACTGTTTTCTAACAAATCTATTGATTATTTGTTTTCAACTGAAATATTGCACTAAATATTTGAAATATTATTTGATTTGTTTTGTCTTCAATTGATCTCTTTTTGTATAAATCGTTAAAAGAATATATTCTTCAAAAGCGGTTCAATTTGTAAGTATTTGTCAAAAGTTTTATAAAAACAATTTAAAGTTTTGAATTTAAATGTTTGTTAGAAATAATTTTAGAGGTAATTAAAATTATATCTAAAGTTTTATTGAATTCCTTGACAACTAATTAGATGTTTTAAAAGTTGAATAATTTTGAGGCATTTCGATGACTCATATGAGATGACTGATGTTATTGTAAAAGACATCACATTTAGAGGTCAATGTATTTCATTTAAAACTAGTTTTTGTGTTAACAATAGGTTTTTAAACTCTTTTTCATTTGTTTGTCATTTATTGGTTTGTCAGTCAAACAAAACATTCAGTTTTTAACTGAAATTTTGTTTAATTAAAAAATTTGTGAAGTTTTTGAATTTATATTTAAAGTTTCGTTTGTTTTTTAGTCGATTTTTAATCGATATCTTAATTAAAATTAGGGAGAAATGGCTTCAAACGGATCCGTTAATTCACATAATGAACACAATGAAATCGATGAGAGTCTATACTCTCGACAACTGTACGTTTTGGGTCACGAAGCAATGCGCCGAATGGCCTCATCAGATGTCCTCATCTCTGGTATGGGAGGACTGGGCATTGAAATCGCCAAAAATGTAATTCTGGGCGGCGTTAAGTCTGTGACAATTCACGACCAGCAAAAGTGTCAAATCAGTGATCTTTCGTCTCAATTTTATTTAACTGAAGAAGACATTGGCTCTAATAGAGCGGAAGTGTCGAGAAAACGATTGGCAGAACTAAATCCTTACGTATCGGTTGAGGTCTATAACGGAAAATTGACTCCAGATATCATTTCAAAGTTTCGTGTAATTGTATTGACCGAATCATTACTTAGTGAACAGTTGGCTATCTCTGAGTTCACTCATTCTAAAGGTATTGCGCTCATCATTGCCTCAACTAAAGGCCTTTTCGGGTAAACTTTTATTTGTTTGTTTTTTTTATTACTAACTTTTTAATACAAATTTGAAGACAAATATTTTGTGATTTCGGCGAAAACTTTCAAGTGATTGACGCGACGGGTGAACAACCCCTCTCTGTGATGATAGCGGCCATCAGTAAAGATGGTGTCGTCACTACTCACGACGAGTCACGACATGGTTTTGAAGACGGAGACAAAGTAACGTTCAATGAAATTAAGGGAATGGTTGAACTTAACGGTTGTGAACCACGCACTGTAAAAGTGCTAGGTCCTTATACTTTCTCAATCGGCGATACTTCTAATTTGAGTGATTATGTGAGAGGTGGTTACGCGACACAAGTAAAAGTGCCCAAAACTGTCAATTTTGTGAGTTTTGTCGCTAATTTTTATTTAATAATTGTTTTTAAATTCAATTTTTATAGAAATCACTTAAGGAATCGCTAACATCTCCTGAGTTTTTATTATCTGATTTTGCAAAAATGGAGAGACCCGCTCAACTTCACATCGCATTTCAAGCTCTTAGTCTTTTTATGGAACGCCATAATAGGCTTCCAAATTCTTGGAATGATAGCGACGCAAAAGAATTGCGAAAAATCACGTCTGAGATCACAACTGAACAGAAAATAGAGATAGAATTCGACGAAAATCTAATAAAACTCTTCTCTTATTTATCGCGCGGTAATATATCTCCAATGAATGCAGTTATCGGTGGAACAGCTGCTCAGGAACTAATGAAAGCCTGTTCCGGGAAGTTTAACCCAATTTATCAGTGGTTTTATTTGGACGCTCTCGAATGTCTTCCTCTCGATCCTAAAGATTATCCCAAAGAAGAGGAATGTCAACCAATTAATAGTCGTTACGATTCTCAGATCGCAATCTTTGGATTAAATTTTCAGGAAAAGATTGCGAATCAAAAATATTTTGTGGTATTTATTATATTTTTTTAGGTTTTTTTTATTAATTTGTTTTTAAGGTCGGCGCCGGTGCTATCGGTTGTGAGCTCTTAAAGAACTTCTCAATGATGGGTTTGGGCACCGGACAAAATGGTGCGGTTTGGATCACAGACATGGATATAATTGAGCGCTCAAATCTTAATCGACAATTTCTGTTTCGTTCGGGAGATGTGGGAAAACACAAGTCAGAGACCGCCGCCGCTGCCGTTAAAAAAATGAATCCATTGATGAATGTTTTGGCGCATCAAAACAGAGTCGGATCTGAAACTGAAAACATTTATGACGACGCCTTCTTTGAACGGTTAGACGGTGTGGCCAATGCTCTCGACAATGTGGACGCACGCGTTTATATGGACAGGAGGTGTGTCTTCTATCGGAAACCTCTCTTAGAGTCCGGAACATTAGGAACAAAGGGTAACGTTCAGGTCGTTCTCCCGTTTATGACTGAGTCTTACTCTTCATCACACGATCCGCCCGAGAAATCCATTCCTATCTGTACTCTTAAGAATTTCCCGAATGCTATCGAACACACACTTCAGTGGGCGAGGGATGAGTTTGAGGGCGTCTTCAAACAACACCCGGAAAATGGGTATCAATATCTGAGGTAAGAATTTATTGGTTTTAAGAATTTATTTAAATAATTTGTTTTTAGTGATCAACGATTTTTAGAGAAGACTCTGAGATCTTCTGGAACTCAACCGATAGAAGTTTTGGAATCAATAAAAAGAGTTCTGATCACTGAAAGACCCAACAATTTTGATGAATGCCTAAAATGGGCCCGTCTTTACTTCGAAGAGCAATACGTAAATCAAATAAAACAATTACTGCATAACTTTCCGGCCGACTCTACGACAAATAGTGGCGCTCCGTTTTGGTCGGGACCCAAACGTTGTCCGCATCCGTTAGAATTTGATCCAAACAATAAAACACATTTGGATTTTGTTGTTTCGGCCGCTAATCTTAAAGCGTTTGTCTATAATATACCTCAAAATAGGGACAGAAATGCAATTCAAGAATATCTCTCGACATTAAATATCCCGAAATTTACGCCAAAAGAGGGTCAGTTTATCAAACATTTTCATTGATTTTTAATTATTGTTTTTAATAGGCGTTAAAATAGCTATAAATGACTCCGATTTAAACTCTGAGAGCGGAACCGCTGATATCGATCGCGTGAATCAATTGCAAATTGAAATCCCGAAACCGGAAGAACTCACAAATTTAGTTATAAATCCGATTGACTTCGAAAAAGACGACGACAACAACTTTCATATGGATTTCATTGTCGCCGCTTCTAATCTAAGGGCAGAAAACTATGATATCGAACCCGCGGACAGACATAAAAGCAAACTAATTGCGGGCAGAATTATTCCCGCCATCGCTACAACTACTTCTCTGATTACTGGATTAGTTTGTCTCGAATTATATAAAGTATGTCTCTATTTATTAGTTGTTTTATTAATTTTTTTTGTTCAACAGATAATTCAATCCCACAATAAGTTAGAACTATATAAGAATGGTTTCGTCAATTTAGCCCTTCCTTTTTTTGCCTTTTCTGAACCAATTAAACCGACAGTAAACAAATACTATGACCGCGAGTGGACTATTTGGGACCGGTTTGAAGTCACCGGAGAAAAGACTCTTAAAGAGTTCCTCGATTACTTCCAAGTATTGAATTTTTTATATTTAATCATTTCTTAAAATTGTTTTGATTAACAGAACGAACACAAACTGGAGATAACAATGTTATCACAAAACGTATCAATGCTTTACTCTTTTTTTATGGCAAAAGACAAACGCGAAGAAAGAATGGATCTCAAGTAAGCCTTCAATTTGAAAACATTTGTAATAATTTAATGTTTTGATTAGACTCTCAGAAGTTGTCAAAAGAGTTTCTAGGCGACGAATCGAGCCGTGGGTCAAGTCTTTAGTATTTGAACTCTGCTGTAATGACGACACCGGCGAAGACGTTGAGGTCCCATACGTTCGATACACTCTTCCCGAATAGTCTGCGTTTTGACAGCATTTATACAAAATTTATTTTTAAAATTCAATATTAAATCGATTAAATTAAAATAATTTCTATATTAAAGTGTGACTAAAATTCAATTTCTAATAATTTTTAAGTTATAACTTATAATCGAATAATAAATGTTTTTATGTATTCATTAGATTTATATTGAATTGAAGTCGACTTTTAGCTGATATTTATTATTATTCACTGAATTTATATTTAATTTGCTATTAAACTAATGATTATTTTATTCATTAATAAAATCGATTTTTAATTTTATTGTCATTTATTTTCCTTTAAATTATTTCAATACATTGATAATATGAAATAAATTTCCTCCTAAATTTAAATCAACTAGATCATTATTCATAATATTTTGTTTTTATTAAATTTCCAATTATTGTCTCATTGGGGTTATCAAGATTAAATGATATTTGATATTAGGTAGTGCATTTTTACTCTTAGTACTTTATTATTAATAAATATCTTGATTACAGATTATTTGTTTAAAAACGAGAGAAAATCCTAAATTGAAAAAAGAATTCAATTAATGAACATTTTTTAGGGTTCAACTATTTATACCGTTTTGTGAGTTCTCAACATTAGGTTTGTGGTCATTATTTGATCTAACCTTCAAATAATAGGGTTTACTCTGCGCTAAACACATATTATTAAACGCTTTTTATTGAATACTCAATAACTTACAAAATAAATAGTTATGTTTAGATAGTCTTCGGCCACAAATTCTGTCGAAATGAGGAGTTTTATCATCAGTTAGTGAGTCGTCGATTGTAATGAAGTCATCTCTACTACAAAAGTCTTCTCTTATATTCAATAAAGAAATGCTTTTATTCCAAACTAGAGGTAAACCCCATGAAAATGAATCGGAATATTCTAAACCCCATTCTATCCAACAATGGTTTTCTTCGGGACGAATACAAACAGTATAACTGAGATCAGACATATATCGAGATAAACCAATTATCTAGAATTTAGATAAATAAATATATGACCTAGGATAGTAGCTTTTACACTTGTCTTCCATAATTGAAACTTCGAACTAAAGCTGTAGTCGAAAGGAAGTACTGAAGACATCCATTGGGTGCCAATAGAGGACTATCGCAGGGAATCATCACTACTTTTATTCTCCATTTTCTTATGATATGAATACCATTCGTCACAATTGACATATGAATTGATTTTCCAAATTTCTTTTCATTTTTTCCGCTCTCTATATATACTATTCAAAGGTTTGGTCATTATTTCATTAAAATTTATTGGAGTCATACTATGCTGTCCACTATTATCTCCACAAAGTATAGGTATCTGTTCTCCGACGTGGGTTTTAATAATAAGTGCATCTGTAGTGCACTTTCCGTTAATATCTGGTTGGGCAAGGTAAAACTCTATAAACTCTAGAGATAATAAAAATAGTATATAGATTTGATACATTATTGATTATCTTTGAAAACAAACCAATTCTTATTTGACAAACATTTGTCTGCCTTTCAATAACTATTTGACATACATTTGGATCATACGTTGACTTTGGATATGAGTCGTTAACAATTTCAGATTCATTTGTTGTTATAGTTTTACCGCAATTACTGTCTAAATGACAGCACAAATACTTATATGAACCACAGAAGCCATCGGGAGTTCCCTGTTTTAGAAGACAATCCTTTTTCTCCAAACAAACTCCGGTTCGGTTTGAGTTTGTAAGACATCGACTCTTTTCAATAACTTTTGAATCCGTTTTTTCTCTTAAAAGACAACAAAAGGAAGAGAGACCTAAACAGAGACCTCCGACTTTTCCATTAAGAGTTTGGCATTCATTTAATGTAAGACAGGTTCCAATACGGGCTCTATATGTCAAACAACTTTTCCTATTCCAAAGTTTCTCCACAATTATTGGACTCAAAAAGTTTAATGTCTTCTCTTCTGTCAAAAATGTTTCATTATTTGATTGACAGACAATTATATGAATAATCAATAAATTGGATAAAAATATCCTAATATTGGTTTCAATCATTATTAACACAATTTTATTGAACTCATTATAACAAAACATTGAAATAAACAATTAAATGGTGTTTAATAAACAACTAATGAATAGTCTTAGGGTTGAGGTCGAGGACCTGTTCTTCTGTGAACGTGAGTCGCATAAAGTAATGATATTTTAATCTCATTTAAGAAGTCATGTGTCCAACAAATCACTAAAAATTGTCATAACTTTTCTATTAACAAACTTTTAAAAAGTGATCCCTCGATACTAATTTCAATTCCATTTTTTTGAAATATCAAAATTAGCATGCAATTAATAAATCAATATTTTGAACCAATGTGATCCATTTCAATTAATCGATTGAATTTTCTATCATATTTTCATCTTGATCTTTTAATAAATCCCTGATGTTTTTTATCATTTTTATTAAAAATTATTAATTCATTAGGAATTAGTGATTCATTAGTTGAAGAGATGACTCACTATGGAATTAACACAAACTCTACAAACATCTATTTTCAGGTATAGTTTCTTCATTTATAGTCATTATATACAGAAAAACATTTATTATTTATTCGTTTTTATGTAAATACAAAAATACCTTTTAATTAAACTTTTGGATTGTATAGGTTTATACTCCTACTCCTAATTAGATATTGCTCAAGTATATTTTTTTTATTAGATAATTTTCTCTCCTTATCTATGCCGATGATAAATTATTACCAAGAAAATATATTACTTTCTTTAATATTTGTCATTGTTTTATTCTATTCTATAATTTCTATTCTATTCTCAAAATGATCAAGCTTAAAATTTATAATTTTGTTTATAAAATATATAAATTAATTGGAATTGAATTGAAACTTAAGAGTTCATTCTGTAATAATTAAGCATGATACTTTTGATATTTAAATAATGAATTGAATAAAAAATAAGGAATTTAAACAAATTCTAAATAAAGAAATCGTAAGTCAAATGAGAATTACTTTTAGAACATAATATGATGTCTAATGAGAATTTAATCTATTTATTCACTTAATTATAGTTTTAAATTTAAATTTTAATTAAAATAAAGTCATTTAAACTTAGGATTTAATTCTTTATTTAAAAAAAGAGAAAAAAAAGAGACCTTTATTTAAAGGATTCTAAATATTCTTTATTTTATTTGTATTTCAAATATTGTTTTACATCAAAGGATTCATTAATAGAGAGATAATTAAAATTTAAGTTATAATGTAATGGAAATAAATTTAAATATTTATAAATAATTTATCACTAAAATCTACAATAAAATGATTCGGGTTTTTGTAACTCTTCTTTAGTATCATTTGATATCATTCGGTGGCAAAACTTTAAGCTCTAAAAGTCTATTAAAAATACATTTCAATTTAAAAAAATGATTAAATAAAACAACCAAGATCAACTATATTTAATAAGTAAATTATTTATTCTTACAAGAAGAGAAGTTTTTCTCTTTGATTTTTGATCTTGATGCTTTTATCCTGATCAAAGACAAGATCGAAAATGATGTCACTTTTCTTATAACGAAATCCGTCTCTATTTATGAAACAATGTCTCAACACTTTATAGAGATATTCTTTGGAACTGCTCTTCATTTTAGCATAATTGGCAATACCTAGGTAAATAGTTTAATAAAATACACAATTCATTAATTCTATAATCAATGAAAATATATCATAAAATATATGTATATAGACTTTTTAAAATTTTCTTTGTGACATATTTACCACCCGCATCCTTTACATCCTCACTCAAAGAAGTACAATCCGTGTCCTTTTCCTGTGCGATCACAAACGAAATAACTATAACAAGAATAAGAGTCGATTGCATTTTAGTGTCGATCAAACATTAGATTTGATCTGAATTTTGTCGTAAAACTACTTTTTTATACTATAATTATATTCTTTTTATATAAAAATCTGATCTTATATTCATTAATAATTTCTTAGGTTTAAGGCATGCCTTTTAAGTAAGGAGTCATCTCTTCATAAGATAAGGAGGAAAGGGGAAAAGCAAAGGGAAAAACACTTTTTTCGTCAAATCATTGAACGTTCGGTGAAATCACTTTCTTCAGTTCCCAATCAAAGTTTACTCAAATTCTTACATTTTATATAAAAATTTGATT
This sequence comes from Galumna obvia, assembly GCA_034695785.1. Taxonomy (NCBI): domain Eukaryota; kingdom Metazoa; phylum Arthropoda; class Arachnida; order Sarcoptiformes; family Galumnidae; genus Galumna; species Galumna obvia. The sequence continues at coordinate 8,380 of JAQFZM010000405.1, forward strand.
TTTTATTTCAAAACATTAAGTTATCTCGATGTTATCTAGGCAATATTGTTTAAACGATCTCTTCTTAGAAAAATAAACATAAATATTAATAAAGTCTTTTAAAAGTATATTATATTTTGTTTAAAACAGTGATGAACAGAGGGTCGGCTAAGAAAACAAAGTGATGCTCAATATATTTGTCTATATATGGAAAGGAATGTAAATTACCTTGCAAATTTAAAGATTTTCTTTGATTATAATTTGATTAAACTTTGAAACTATAGAAATGAAATAAACAATGAATTGGAACTCAAATATTTGTTATTAAGATTTTATTTACAGTACCGACAGAGAAAGCACTAAGAAGCAAGGCTATTTACAAAAAATAACTTTCAAGGTATATTTTTAAATTAGAATATATTAATCTATTATTGAAAGATGTCTATAATAGATTTTTGAACTTTGATGATTTCATATATTTTTTTTTACAAATGAAACCATGTTAAGACCACCTTGATTGTTGATAAATTGTATTATATTTTCAAAATTATAAATAAAATACCGAAACCTTTTCCTACTTCTGGTTATATAGTTTTTGTAAGTTTATTAATAATAGATTTGTTAAAATATGTAATGTTTTAACAGAGTTTAGAGACTTTTTCCCACTTTAGTACTACATTCATGTGAGTCATTCTAACTCTATCTATTATAGTTCAATTAGTATTTTACCAGAGTAAACAACTAACAATTATTGCTGGTTGAAACTTAGCTAGTTTATAATTAACATTTAACGATATTTAATTAAGAAATACTTGATCCTAGTTCATAATTCTCTTTAAGAATTATTATGAACTATGAGTTAAAAGTCAAGAATATCAGACAAATATCTAGTCTTAAAGTTTGATTGTATTGAAAGTATTTGTAAATAAAACATCAAATAATTAAATTTAAATCAAAAGTAGAAATGAGTAAAGTTTCACTTAAAATGAAGAACTTGGTCAACATTTAAGTATTGTTTAACTTTGTTAACTTTTTGTTGTTAAACTTTACTCACTTTATTCCTAAATTAAAACATTTTTTCGATTTCATCGACATTTGATTTACAAATACCTCTTCGGATGATGTAGTGGTCATTCGCACAAATTTTAGCTATATTTTTATTCTATTGTACAAGGTGATATCAGGATATTTGTAATTTTAATATCAGAGAACCATGTTTATCGATTCTTTATTGAAATATACTATACCACATAGTCATAATTAACCAAGAGTATTTCAATCATTAAAATTTAATAAATCAAGATTTAAATCTTAGCAAGAATGTTTATTAAAACTCAATAAATAATAATATAAAATAATATTCTTGCCCAAAATCTAATGCTTTGTTTAAATTAAATAATTACCAAGATAAAATTTTATTTCAAACGAAAAAAATAGAAGTTTTAAATAATAAAAATGAAATAAAATTTAGAGTTTAATTTAAAGTTTAAATTAATTTTTTAATTAAAATTTGCCGAAACTAAAGGATCAGATCATTTAACTTATGTTTATTCAAATAAATTTAAATATTTGTTGACTTCTATTCCATTAACAGTTGATAAAGAAATAAGTAATTGATATGTAATTGGTATCATCCCTTGTTAAATCTTTGAAATTTCTTGAATCTGAATCCCTGTTCTTCAACGAAACAATTTCTATAAATGCCTTCAGCCGTTTCTAAAGACACTCCATTGAGTTCAGCCAACTTTTCCAAACCTATTAAAAAAATCAATTATTAAATTCAAAGTAATTTAATTAAAATCTCTCTCTCTCTCTCCCTCCCTCTCTCTCTCTCTCTCTCTCTCTCTCTCTCTCTCTCTCTCTCTCACACACACACACACACACACACTCACTCACTCTCTCTCACTCACTCTCACTCACTCTCACTCACTCTCACTCTCTCAAACTTTTTTGAAATAAACAAAATAAGATGTACTAGCTTACCACCGGCTTCTTTAAGTTTAGTGGCGAAGTAAGTGCACTCCTCTTTAGTTTCCTGACAGACGGCGAACGACAATAAAAAGAAAATTTCCAAGAATGCAATCAAAGAATTCATGTTTGATGTGTTGTCTACCGTTGACTGATAATAACTGAAGTGGTTTATTGAGAGATTGACTTCAATTTATATATTTTTCAAATTAATTTTATTGGATTAAAGTTTGGATTCAGACCTGGAATTGGTTGAGGAGTAGGCGTCGGAGTCATACAGTTCGGTAGGTTTATCAGTTTCGTTCAATTCTAACATTTGCTTATATTTAATGAAATTAATTATTTATGAAAAGCTCTAAAATTTTAAAAACTTTAGAATTCCCTAGTTCATATTTTCTTATTTTACATTACTTTTAGGTACTTTTGTGCCACTTTTAGATTCATTTTTGTTTTGATTATTTGATGAAAAGGAAGAATAAATAGAAGAAGAAGAGATGAAAAGATAAATTTATGTTTTATTTTTTAAATCCATGAATGAAATTAATGGAAAACTACTTTATTTACTATAAATATAACTTTTAGTTAATTTTTATTGAATCAAAAGTTTTGATTAATATTTGATTTAAAATTTTAAACATATTTTCACTTTCAAAGACCCGAAGGAAGTTTGTCTATCCTTAATGACCACTAATGCTGTCTATTATTAGATGCGACGCTTTTGATTCATTTATTGCATAATTGATGTAATCGATTGCATTTTATAATTATAATTAGTTACTTTTTAAGTCAAATTAAAGTTATTAATTAATTAATAAATTATAGAAAGTCAATAGCGTTTGAAAGTGAAATAAGTTTATATTTCTGTTTTATAGTCAATAGATATCGTAAATGACATTTCATTGGATAAATATATAAATTTAATTAATTATCAATAATTGAAAGCTTTTGTCCCAACTCTTAAAATAGCAAATATAAAATAATTTTAGCATAAGTCGGAACCTTTGTAGCAAGGAAAAGGATTATTCTTTATTTAAACTAGATCACCTTTTAGCTATGATAAAGCTCTTTTTTTGAATAACAAATTAATTCATGAAAACTTGTATAAAATAATCAAAAACTTAAAAAATAATAAAAGAATCGATGAATTAAACTTTTTTGTGAACTTAAATTTTATTTGTGATAAATAAACATATTTTTATTGATTGCGAATATTAAGAGAGGATATCATAATTTATATAATAATAATAAACTCTTCAACCAATAAATCATTTGTAAATTAAGTGTAAGAATAGTTAGTTTTTTTAAATAATTTACTGAATAATAAAATTAATTAATAGCTGTAAAACAATGAGTTTACAAAATTTTTAAACACATTTTATGTTTTCTTTTAAATATTTGCAGTGAAAAGGAATGTCTCTAATAATTGAATGAAGTTTTCCCAAACATATAATAATGCTTTAATTAAATAATTTGTTGGAACCTCTTCTAAATCGAAAGCCTTCCTCTTCGATGAAACAATTTTTAAAAATGTCGTAAACGAATTCCAAACTCAATTCATATTGTTCAGCAAATTGTTCAAGACCTATTTTATTGAAAGAGATATATTATAGATTAATAATATTACTAAGATTATCATTTTAGACTTAAGAAAAATTATAAATTTTTGTGTTTCAATGAATAAAATTTATTTTTTAATATTAGTTACAAAATATTGATTTAAATTTCAATTTTTTTTTAATAAAATATATATTTAATAAATAAAAGCAAAATAAAGAAATAATCTAAATAAATTAGCATGATAAAATTTGGCAATATAGTCAATACACAATTATAATCCCTACCGTTATAAGACTTACACCATTATTATCCTTAGATCGTAAACCCCAAAACAGTTATTAATAGTCTAAACTTACACAATTATAATCCCTAAAATTCTCTGCAATTACTGAAGTCTTATAATTGTGTATCGAATGTAGTTATGAATTGGTAGAACAAATGATGAAAGACATACCTCCAGACTTTTCAATCTTTTGTCCAAAGTCTTGACACTCACTTTTGGTGCGGACAGAGATAACAATAGGCATAAGGAAGAGCCCAAATAATAACCAAATATTATTTGAACGCATATTATGAAGTGAATTATTATCTGTTATTAAGTAACGATTGATTAGAGTTTTGCTTGAATTTATACGAAACCGAAGCGATTCTGTTTTGAGCTCTGAATGAATAAATTTAAAGTAAGAATAAACAAATCAGAAATTTATTGGTTGACGAATAGGGTTAGACTTTCAATAAACTTATGAATACATTTGAAATATAAATTCAATTCCCAGAATCAATTTACACACATTTTATTGAATATTCACGTTCTCATCGGAGAAAGCCTACAAAATTTTGGACCATTTGCTAAAATCCAAGTTTTGGTCCGTTCACTAACTCTTTCGGCTTTCAAAAAGAGATGAAATACTGCTCTGAATAACTTATAGAAAGAGTTAAGTTTGAAATAAATATTTTTATCTTTTAATTATAAAAATATATATTCATTTTATTATAAACTTATAGTAAAACTCATAAAAATATAAATCTTATAATAAGTTATTTTTAGATCATTTATTTTTAAAATGGATTTTTAGTTAAACTTTATAATTCATTAATAGATGGTTTTAATAATTTTATATTATATTATTATTAATATAATTAATAAGTTTTAAATTATAACTACAAAATTCTTAACTCAATTTAGTCTAAAAATAATAATTACCTGAAAATGGATTTATTGCAACAAAAAAGCTGACAATATTTCAACAAAAGTAGACAATATTTGCGAACTCTTTTCGCAATTAAAAGATTGAGTGCAGTCTTTAAACAGATATAAAATTGAAATGAACTGAATATTTGGTTAAACCTTCTTATTATTTGAGACCATCAAGATAATTGAAAATCTCCAAGGTGATTTTCTTATTAAATAGGATTCTATATTTGCAAAGTAAAAGTGATTTTGTTAGAACTTGTAATAGTAGTCTATTGTATCAAATAAATTGACTTCTTGTGTATCCCATTGAAATCCATTAATCACTATATATGCCATATTAAAGATTTAGCTAGTATATTCTATATTAACTCATAAAATGAATTATAAAAACAAAATTATATGTTATTCAGTAACGGTTAATGTTTGATCAAGTTGCAAATATATGAATAAATTATAATTAAGTTATAGTTGTTTTTTTGATGGTTTTTATTTTGAACTTCAAATGTTATATCATTTTCAAAGTTTTTTTTTTCAGTCAATTTTTAAATTTTGATGAACTCTTCATTCAATTTAATGGAAAGCCATAACTTTTTATTTATAAGTTAGAGATTCATAAAATATGAGAATTTGTTTTCATATGACTTCAAATTAAACTATACTCTTATTTTTATGTTTAAAACATTTGTGACGCAATCATTCGACCAATAATTTAAAGCAATAGAAATATTAATACAATATATTTATATAACAATTATATATCTATTTATGCATTAAAACATTTAAAACTTAAAATTATAAATATTTAAGAATAGATCTATAAATAACATAAAGTATAGTGAAGTAAATATTCTTTCAAACATTGAATTTCGATAATAATAGTGAATATAATCTACGGTTAAGTCTATAATTTACTTTTGATATAAAATTATATAATTTAATGAAAATATAAATTGTATTTCGAAATACTTGAAAATATTTTGAATAAAAATAAAATATCTTTGAAAATATCCAACTATTAATGTAAGTAAACATCCATTGGTAATCACCTTACAGAATAGTTAAATAAATGACAAAGTTCAATAAAATTGTTTTAAGTGCTTGAAGTTTAGATGTTTTTTCCTCTAAATTTGTTTAATAATAAAAAAAGTTGACATTTAGTGGTATTGAAAGGTTTTCATTAAAAATGGATTCAAAAAAATTCAAATCTTTCGCTGAAGTTTTGAGAATTAAAAATTCATTCAATAATCGTATAATAAATAACATCGAAGAGAGTCAGGGGATCATCAAAATTGAGGAATTTATGGCGAGATTTCATGTATTTTTCTCATTAACTTTTGATGACTATAAGAAGGGATACCGACCGAAGCACAGAATAATTAAATCTTTACTAATGAAGAGTACACTTATGTTAATTTGGTTACGTTTTGGTATTTCTGCTCTTTTAAATAAGCCCTGGATATTGTCCCTCATGTCTGACTCTTATTACTTATTAGGCAACGGAAGACTCTTTTCAACTATGATAAGTTGTGCTTCTTGCTCAATGTTTTTGATCTCGATGGTCATTTTCATCAGGGAATATAACTACTTAATGGATGTCATCATATTTTTAGAAGAAATTAAAACCCATCGAAACAAATACACATTAAGTGCTAAATATATGAGAAAATTTGGAAATAACTCTAAACTGATTACCACTTATTTTTTATATCCGGCCTTTTATTCATTGACAGCATTCACTTCAGTGGTTCTGATCTGTCCCACAATTATTGCATATTTTGACTCAAATATGAATTTCAGTTTAATTTGTATTATATTCTGGAATTTAATAACATTAATATTTTGTGTAAACTTCTTCGGCATAACTGCCGGCGGTTTTGGGGTTTGGTTTTTGACATCACTTTATCTTAAATATCAGTTCAAAGAAGTCAACGAACAGATAAAGGAAAGCCTTAAACTTGGAAACACTTTACTATTAATGGATGCTATTATAAAACATCACTTCGTGTCTAAAGAAACGGTTAAACTGAATGACTTATTCAAATATATTCTGTTTATATTATACTACTTGTGTACCCCTACCGCTAATATACTTATGTTTATCACTCATTCGGATCAGTTCAATGTATGGATCCGTTGTTGGGCTATCTTTACTTTCTCATTAATTGCTGGTATCATATTTTCTATTAATTTATTCTGTGCTCTATTCTCTAAACCTGCCCACGAGTCTACTCGCGATTTGTACTCATTTCTGGTCAGAATAAACCCTATTTTGAGGAAAAAGATTAAAATTATGAATTTTATTGAAAAGTTGACCGGACCTAACATTGGCTTCTATTGTCTCGACTTATTTCCAATGAATAACTACGAGTACTTTGAATATGTCTGTCACTGTATCTCATATTATATTCTCTTTCTTTCGATAATAAGTCAATACAAACAAAACATATGAAAAATCTTTAAATTCATAAAAATCTAATATTCTGTCCATTGATTTGATTTATTTATAAAAATTTTAGAAAAGAATGTGAGTCTCATTAAAATTAATATTCAATTTTTAATAAAAATATGTGTAAAATTAAGAAATAATGAGAAATAAAGTAATAGGAATTAATAAATAGAGTTTTGTAATTAAAGATCAATTAACTAATTGCATTTGTGGTCGACTTCTTATTCATTCTTTTGATAAACAAAATAATTCCAATAATCAAAACAATGAAAACTAAGATAACTGTCACTACAATCATAACTATTACCTGAAATCATATAAATTTAATTTGAATTAAAAGTAAAAGACTTACAAAATTAGAATTCTTTGAGAATTGTTCCGATTTAATGTTTTCCCAATTGATCCCATTATGGAAATCTTCATTTATAGGATAATCTCCACATGTTATGGGAGGTTTCGGAGAGGAATAGCTCTCAATATCACATATAAAAGAGTTTCTTAAATGTTCACTGATTGGCTCATTAATGAAAGTGTCATTTCTTGAAAAATATCTTTTGAAAAGTAAATGATTTCGTCGGTGAAAGAGTCCATAAAATTCAATATATTTGACAGAGAGTTGTTTAAAAGCAAATCTACCCCTTCCCTCACGGATCTCATCACTTCTTAAGTAAACGATAGCATTTGGAGGTTTCTCTATTGTCTCACAGAGACCATTACTTTCATCTAAACGCCAACTTAGATAATAACTGTCAAAGTCTGGTCCCCTATTGTCTCGAAGTTTATGGCGAACGCTCTGAAAATAGTGTCGAATATATACGAATTGTTGTCCAATAATTTCTATAATAATAACTAATTGTAGAAAACATTTAATAATTATGAGATACCCTCCCAATAAACAATTGCAAAGAGTCGGGGAAACCCATCCAAACTATTACCCCTATCATAAAACATCATCGATAGTATATTTCCATTTGTATCGTTCGGGAAATACTTTAAAAGAAAACTAAATGAAAGGTCACCCGAAAAATCAAATTTCATTTCATCGAACGGATCCCAAATGACTTTAGAATCGACTTTCATATCAATTGTGGGCTCTTCTAACGACTGGATCCGACTATAATTAAATTGAATGGCAATCGTTTTATTCTAAAATATAGATATTTTTTAAAAAAGAGTTCAATAAAAGAGGAGATACTATCGGACACAGTGTGGGACAAACCTCTGTAACAAAAAAAGTAATTTCAGACATCTTTTGTTTATTAAAGAGTGGAAACAAATTATTTGTATTAAAAGCGAATTTGATTTTAATGCGATCATTGATTTGTTTAATTTCTTTCCAAATCCTGGACTCATAAAATGGTGGCGTTTCAACACTGGTATCCCTTGACTTCACCCGAATCGCTGACTCGAAAGAGTTTAACGAATTGTTTGTCCATAACTTTCCGATAAGACATAAATATGAGCCAACTTTAAAGGCGATGTCGACTATGAAGTTAGTCTTATTATTACAGAAATCAGTCTCTTTTAAGTCTTCATCACTGACCGGAGGAATGATATCTGTTGTCGATATAATTATCGATATTGTCGTTATCGATACCAATTGTATTAAGATAGGACTCAATAAAGTCATTACAATTACATATAAAAACATATGAATTAAATTAAATTTTATATATTTTCTGGTATTTAAATTTAAAACAAAAATTGAATTTTTAAAAAACAAATCATTTTTTTTTTAATAAAACAAATCTCGAGATTTCATTCAAATTAATTAAAACTATTTTTTGTATAAAATTTATTCAATAATACATTCATTTTGTTTGTTTGCAGTCTTTAATTAATACTAAATAAGTTCACTAAATAAACATTTTTGTTACAGTTGTAATTTACAACTGTAAACCTTTTTGTCAAATCTATTTCGCTTAAATTTAAATAATTCCTAAAAATTAAGACAATTTTAATCAAAAATAGTATTCATTTCTTATTTAAAATGTTTGAAATAATTATAAAATACTGAGAAATAAAATATTGGAAACAAATTAATATAAGTATAGAAACAAAATCTAATTATATGTTAAATATTAATTCTTCTCTTTATGTGTTCACTAATTCTTGGTTCTCTTCACAACCAAAATAAGTGCCATAACCAAAACAATTATAATTAGGAGGACTGTTATAACAATCATTACTAATGCCTGAAATCATTTTCAAAATAAAATGGTTTTATAATTAAGTATAAAATTCATACAAATTTTGAATTTTTTGAGGACTCATCTGAAGACATAAAAATAATCCGATTCATCCTATCGTTGATTTCTTCAATAGGATAGTCTCCACAAGTAATCGGAGGTTTGGGTGTAAAAATAGGAATTGCATCACATTTCAGAAGTGAGAGCGAGTTAACCAAATAATCACTAATTGGCTCATTTTGGAACGTATTGTTTCCCCAATACTTGAAAAGTAATTGATTTCGTTGATGAAAGAGACCAAAAAACTCAACATATTTGACAGATACATATTTTTGAGCAAATCTACCCCGGGACAATTGGATTACTTCAGTTCGTAGATGAACAACAGCAGTGGGTGCTTTCTCTAATGTTTGGCAAAAATTATTGTTTTCATCGATATACCAAGTTAAGTAATAGCTGTCAAACTTTCGTCCCCTAACGTCCACTAATTTATTCCTTTCACTCCGCAAATAGTGTCTCATATATACAATCTTTCCGTCAATTATTCCTATAATAGGAAAACTGAATAAACATTTTAGAAACGAGGTCTGACTCATACCCTGTGTATAAACGATGGCAAAATTGATATGAAGGCCATCAACTTTGTAACCCCTGTCATAAAATATCATGGATAAGATTTTAACATTTGCTTCGGGCGGGAAATGATTTAAAATGAAAGTTAGAGATAATTCGTCCGAATAATCGAATCCATCGATATTTGAATCGTAAACTAATTTATAGTCGATTTGAGGGTCAAATGTTGGCTCTTCTGAGGATTGAATTCGAGTGTAATTAAACTGAAGGGCAATCGTTTGGTTCTGAAAAATTCTTTTATAAAAAAAATGAGTTTCAAAGAAGACAAACCTCTGTCATCAAAAACGTAATTTCAGACATCTTCTGGCTTTGAAAGAGTGGCGACAAATTATCGGTATTAAAGGCGTATTTAATTTTCAGTCTTTCATTAATTTGTTGTATTTCATACCAAACGGTCGGCTCATGAAATGTTGGCGTTTGATAATTAGCGAACCATTGTTTTACCCGAACCGCCGTTACATATGATTCTGAACTCGAGTTTTTCCATAACTTTCCGATAAGACACAAATAAGAGCCAACTTTAAAGGCAGACTCCACTTTGAAGTTGAGACTAAAGTCACCGCACAAATGGTCAGAAGTTATGGTTACGGCACCGACAGGCGGTGCGATATCTGTAGTAGTCGGCAAAGAATTTTTTGATACCACAGATTCTATTGGGAAAAGACTTATCAAAATCACTGAAATTTTAATTAAATTTGTTATCATTTGAAGAATTGAAATCAAATTTTAGACATATTTTATATTTCATGTAAATATGAAAAACTAATTTTTAAAAACGAATTCTTTTGAATTAAATCTCGAGATTTTATTATAAATCGGATCCGAAATAATGTTTATAATCTATGATTAAAAATGAATGAAAAACATTAGATTTATTAAAATCCTATAAAAAATTTAGAGTAAATATTGATTAAAATAATAAATAGATTATCAAAATTATCAAAATAATAAATAAGCTTGCTAAGTTCGCATGATTCTTGCATGATTCTTTCTTAAAATATTATTTTTTGGTTTAATAACTGATTGATGACTTAATAAAGAAATACATGAAAAGAGTATGAAAATAACAAAACCAGATATTGTTTGCATCACATCTTATTTAATACTATATTTTGAGTAATTTATTTCCTTAAAGAATGAAATGATAGCGATCTAAAATGAGTCTGACTCTTTTTCAAATAAAATTATATTTTTAGCTCAAATTAAGATTTTATTTGTTTTACTTACTTATTGAAGATATAATTATAAGTCCTTTTTGAGAAAAAACCACAAAATTTATAGTTTAAAACCGTTTATATTATAATTAATTGATATTCAATTCATTAATTTTAAGTTTCGATTTTCGTATTTATAGTAATCTGATATACTTTAATGAATTTTCTCCAATTTTTATCTCTTTTATTACTTAAAGGCATTTAATCTAAAATAAAAACTCGGCTAAAATGATTATCATGGTATATCATTGATAAATTCTAGATTAAAGATTAAACCAAGATTAAAAGACAAATTTATATTAACGGAAATATGAGATCTTTACAAAAATATAAAATAATTCCAGTTTTTTAATTGAACTTGTTTGTTTTTTCAATTATCTTATTAATTATTTTCATTAAAATTAACAAAAATAACAATTTTTCGTTGAAAAGTTGTTATTTTTGTAGAATCCTATCAAATTTATCGAGATAACAAAAGTTTTTAGTTATTATCTTGGTCCTCTTAAGCTGTTATAACATCAAATGTCACGCAATCGATGAAAATTGAAATGTAATTAACCCGGGATTGATTGCGATTATATTTTAATATTTGAAAATATAATTCATACAAATCCTATTAATATTAATATTGAAATTAGAAAAACAAAATCTGATTTTGAATTATAAAAAAGTCCATTCAATCAATGATTTAATGATTGATTGATTCGTTTCTTTCAACTAAAATAAAATTTTATTTAAAATTAGTTTTGATTTTATTATTAAAAGTAGTATTAATTGAAATATGAGTTAAGACTGAAATAAAGTCTGAATTATTTGAAAATAATTATAGATATCAAACATTTCGACACTTGATTTGTGAGCCATACCTTAAGAAACAGATTATTCTTAGTTTAATTGAGTGACTCTTTTATAACTAATAAACTATACTTTTATATCAAATTATTTGAAAGGTTTTCGTTTTAAATTCTAATCGATTTTTATGTTAAGACTCTTCAATCAATTTTTTGAAGTTTAGTTAACCCGATATTTGAAAATATAATCTTAAATACCAAGGTGGTCTTCAAAATAACCAAGATGGATGTCATTTTTAATTATGACACGAAAAGATTGAAAATGAGTTAAGGTAAAATAACAAAGTTTTGATAATATTAGATTTTAACTAAAGATTTTGGTTTTTTTCCTAGTTAAATATTTAGAATAGAAGATTTTTTGTTGTTGAATATTTAACTAGTATATTTTCAACTTAAAATATGATACTAATCAATAATTTACGAACTAATTTGAGTCAACACTAATGACTGATTAAAGAGAATATTGTGATAACAACATAATTAACTTAAAATTATTGAAATACATTTATTTTTTTAGTTTATTTTGATTTATAAGGTTTTTAGCAAATATTTATTGCGTTTTTTGTATCGTAAGAAAGATCGTGATTATGCAAGATGCTTCTAAATTATGACCATAAGACCTTTTTTTCTAATTAGTATAGTTTAGTTAACTAAAAATTAATGATTTAATTAAGTTTTGTGTCAAAAGCAATGAATTGCTGTTAAAAATGTGATGAACTCTTCATCTATTTATATGAGTCAGACCCAGATCTAAATGTTATGATAAACTTATAATGAAATTCTAAAGTTGCCTTGGATAGTTTAATTACTTTCCAAACATATAATTAAGGAAATGATTTTGAACGCCTCCGACAAAAGAAATTATTATTTATAAAATAAATGTTTGTTGAAATCAAATTCACCCGAAATTAGTGTTTGCAAAATGTTTGCCAAACATTTGATCTCTAAATAGTCTTTTCCTCATTTCTATGAATAGAAAACAGTTATAATAAAATTCTAATTTGAGTCAACACTTTTTGATATCAATGAGTGAAATCTCAATCTTTGAAAATAATAAATATTTAATTTTTGAGTATTTATTTGAGGCATTCATTTCGTTAATATTCTGGACGACTATTACAAACCCAAACCGAAAGTGTTTTATTACTTCATTCCCTTTTTAAAAGTATATTAAAAGATTTCCGTAAAAATCTAACATTTATTCAAAAGATAATAAACTGAGTCTTTTCTCTGAATTTCCATTAATATTCTAAACGAATAAAACCATAGTTTCACTCAAATAATCTCTAAATGAACTGTTTTTTAAGACTGTTCTCAATAAACAACTAATACTAATAACACTAAAAATAAAAATAGTTTTATTTTAATGAATTATTTTAATGAAATATTCGCTTAAAAATGCAAAACTAAGTCCGAAAAAAATTTAAATTATCAAGATTATTTATTTTAAATAAATTATGTGAAAAAGTCTTTTTTAAACTATTTTGAAACTCAAAGTTATTAAAAGGTTTGGCTTATCTTAAGGTTATTTATACGAAAAGAAATAGAATTAACTTTAAGTTATTTTAATTAAATTAGTCCAAAAACATTGACTAAAATATCTAGTTCATTTAATAATCCTGAATATATGCCATATATTAGGATTTATAAGTAAAATAAATAACAATTAATTTATTGATAATTAAAATGAGCGCTGATTTTACTGACAAAAACTGCAAATTATACCTCAAATCAATTATTACGTTATTTAGAAAACATTTGATTGGATTAGATATTAAGTAATAGTAATTCATTGTAATCTATTGATTTATCAAGAACATATTTCAAAAGGCTTAATCAATTCAATGAATAAACAAAGTTTCTCATTGAGTAAGGTAAGATTTAGATAAAACTTTCGCTGAAATAATGTTAAATTGAGAAACACTAATGACTCAACAAAACATAAAATTAAAAACTACTTCGCATTATGTGATAAAGTATTATCTGGAAGCTTTATTTTTTTAAAAAGTGCCTTGCTCACGTAATAGATAGCCCAAAACAATAAGAATATATATCAGGTTAAACATGATTTTGCAATAAATGATTTCAAATTTATCTAATTTATAGAATAATTTGATTATTCAGACTTTGATTTAAAATTTTAAAATTCAAGAGTCGTGAGACCAATGTTTGGCTAAAGTTCTAATTAAAATATGCCTCAAACTTGAGATAGCAAGGTGCAATCGCAACTATTATCAACTAGGTGAAATGATGGCCTTTAGCCTTATAGTTTATTTTGACCGCAATTGATATAAAAAATGATTTTCTTTTGGTGACTGTCAGTAACTAAACGTTTCCTCTTTTGTAAAGACTTATTAAGAGAGAAATGTTTTCAGAGGCGATGGAAAGGCTGCGAGCCTTAACTCATTTAAATATTTTGTTTATTACTCGGATATTAAAATGACCCGAGTATTTAAGGCTATCTTTCTTTTTAATTGAGATTTTCTTTCTCATCAGATCTTAATCTTAGAGTTATTTTTGTCTTTAAATAAAATTTTGTATTATTTTGTTTTAAAGTTTATATAAGAGTATATTTTGATGAAAATGTGATAATTATTATATAATAATTGAGTAAACAATCTTTTAATTGATTTGAAACTAATTTTAATAAGAATTTAAATAAATATATTTATAAATTATAATTTTATAGCGATTTTCAATCCAATCAAAAATTATTTATTTAATGAAATGTCAATATTTCATCTAGTTTCATTTTAGTTAATTGTGTACTATAATCGATGTTGTCACCCACTTAACTAAACTAGCTTTTTAATAATTTAAAATTCCAATTAAAATTAAAAACTAATTATGAAATAATTAACTTTCTAGTTATTGTCATAATCTTAACTAGATGTTAATTGACAAAATAAAATATTATGTAATTTAAGAGCATTTTATTTAATCTTACAAAAAACGGAAATCCATAAAAAGTTATTATACAATATATAAAATAAGAATATATAAGAAAATGCAAATGTTTTTATGAATTATATACTTTATGAATGGTTTATGATTTGCTAAAAATTGTTTTATCAAATTAGAGTATCTCTTAAATTGTAATCAATTTATAAAGTGTTAAACTGAACCTTTGGTTCTTAAGTTTCTGTTCAATACTTTTGAATAGAATAATCATTTTTAAACTTTTGAATAGTTTTGAATTATAAGTGATAAATTGTCAAGTTAAATTATCAGATGTTACAAATAAGGTATAACTTTCTATATCCGAAGGCATTACCTCTAGAGTTAAGTGTAAATCAGAGATAAACGTTTGGATAAATATCTGTCATTACGACAGAAAGTGTGTTTGCTTATATTTTTCATGAAAAATTACCTTGGTAATTAATTACAAAGGTGTTTTAAATTGAAACTTATTTATTTTAATGCAAATTATATGAAATAATAGAAATTGATTTTGCAATTAATCAAATAAGAGTAGTTAACTAGTAATAATACATTGCTAATTGAATTTAAAAATAAATGGATCACAACTATTATTATTTAGTCCTAAAAATTTTAAATAATTCATTTTATAACTCGTTTTTGCGGATTATTAATCGATGACTTTATAACTATCTATTGATCTGAAGATAAGAGATGTTTAAATCATTAATTCAGGCTTTAATTTAATGCAACGCTTTTTTCAATGATTTTAATGAAGAGAAGGTAAGTCTTAATCAAAGTTGAATCCAATCCTTTTAACAATTAGTTATTTCATAAATAGAAAGCTCCAAGATCATTTACTTTGACTTTTATGTGATTTAAGTGACCTTTTAAACTAATTTGAGCCCTGAATTAATTGTGTTTTAATTGTTTATAATTAAATCAAAACTTGAGTTTCAACATCTGAATAATTAAGCATGCTAATTCTTATAATCCCCAATAATAAGGAAAGTCACTCCTGGTTCTAGAATTGAGTTAATCTAGCACAAAATCATTGGAAATATATTTCAAATATCTAAAAATATTCCCAAAATTCGAAAGATGTTAACTATTAACTTTTAATCGCGTGTTTAGTTTTGATGATTTGCAGATTTGTGCCAAAATTGACCCCATTTTAAACTATCTTAATTAAATATGCGATGAAATTTTTTTTCTACTGAAATCAATTCAAATGATAATTTGATGAAATACTCATTAAATTTCTATTCATTTAAATGTTTCACATTTTTTATGTTTGGATAAAATGTTAAAAATTGAGTTTAAGTTTTATTTAAAGTGTTTTGTTTTTTCACTTCAGATAAGAATAAATAATTGAATTTTTTATTATAGAAAAAAGGAGAGGAAATTACTTTTGAAAATAACTTTTAAATGTTTGGTCACTAATTATATTCTCTAAGATTTTAAAGTTGTATTCATTAAGAAATTTATTTAAAGTCATCTAATTTTGAGCTTTTAATTGAAGTAATAATTCAGTTCATTTAATTAAGAATAACCAAGTTTCTCAACCATTATATGTCATCAATGTACTACTATTCATAATCATTGCCTGGTATTAATCCTGGCAATGCTGTACCACTATTTTACAAAAGACTATCAAAAGATATTCATAGTGTTATTCCTGAGTATCTCTGATATGAATTATGTAATCATTGGAGGGAATGGTGTGAAGGCAGTGCTCTTTCACTAAATGAGTTTTGAAATTAACACCTGTTCTTAAAAGTCGAGTCTTCGGCAAAAGTTTATTCAACTAAAAAATTTATTGTTTTTTATAAGACAAGA
Source organism: Galumna obvia (assembly GCA_034695785.1). Taxonomy (NCBI): domain Eukaryota; kingdom Metazoa; phylum Arthropoda; class Arachnida; order Sarcoptiformes; family Galumnidae; genus Galumna; species Galumna obvia. The sequence goes on from JAQFZM010000405.1 coordinate 25,170, forward strand.
CATAAGACAGTCATTTAATTTTCACTGCAATTATTGTATAAACTTTTCGTTAAAATTCAATAGTCTTTTCGTTTCATAAATTTATGGCTCTTTTTTCTGATCCCTTAACTACTGGTTTTGTTGAACTGCTTTTGAATTCATATAAACTGATATTTAAAGTCAGTCTTTGAAGGCCTAAAAAAAGCCTTTCTTTAGAAACTCTTATCATTGATGCCAAACGTGTCGAACCCTTTCCACAACAGAAATATGTTTTATGAAATTAATTTCAGTTCTGAAGGCTTTAAATTATAAGTTTGTGACGAATAATTTAATCATAAATTAAACTATAATAGCATTTAATGGTTAGAAAAAATAATAATATGATTTTCATTTATTTCTTTATCTCATAATATCTTAAAAATATTGTTTAAACTTAAAGAAACTTAAAGTTAAAGCCTTTAACTTAAAGGCGTTTAAATAATCCAATTATTGAATAAACAGATTAACTGAAAAATCGATAAATAGAGTAAAGGAGCGAAATAAAAATAAAAGTTGAGTTAATAATACTAATACTAGTACTAGTACTAGGTTATTTTTTAAGGTCAATGTAAGCAATGAGTGAATATTTAATGTTAAGTGAATTAGTTGTTATGATGACTAACATTTATTATGAAATTATTGGTAAACAAAAAATCAGTTTGAAATCAATGAGTGAATAATAAACAGATTATTTTAGAGTCAAAACTTGATTATAATTTAAGACTAACTTTTAAACCCTATTTTATTGAACTCTAATCTAAAATTAGATTTTATTTAACTAAAGTAAAACATCTAAACTATGATAATTTATATCTGAATTCTCAAATTATGAACATTTTATTTTTCATATTCACCTTTTTTTCTATTTAATTCTCATTTATCAATGAATTGTCTGAAAATTACTTCATATCTGAAGAATCTATAAAAGGTATTAGAAATTCCTCTTAAAATTGATTAGGAATTTGATCTAATTTTTTTTCAGAACTCATGAGGAGTCACACTATTTAACCTGGTTAACTAATTAATTTTAAAAGGTTTTTATTCTTTTTTCTTTGCAAATTAGCCTGATAAGTTTGGCCAAACATCAAAGTTTAGTAGAATTTTAGTGAAATTTGATTAATTTCTGCTCCACTTGTGATAAAGAGAAAGGAATTCACGTTTTCTAATCATTTTTTCAATTAATTTGGTTTTAAAATTGTCAAAAAAAATTATTTCATTTAACAAGAAAAGGGTCTAATGTTTAGTCTAATCAATGACTTAATGTACAAAAAACATATAATGAATTGCCTTTTGATTTTATTTCATTTGAGTATTTGATTTATACAAATAATTACAGTAATTCAAAGAGTATTTTCTTCAATAATTCAAAATTGTTTGTATTTTTTATATGAAATTTTTTTAGAAAATTCTGAAAAATTGCTTCAATTCAGTCAAAAAGATAATAATTGTCACGAAATATGGTTTAATAGAGAAAAATATCAATAAAAATATGTTTCGTAATTCAAAGATCACGAATAGGTATTGAATTAATTTGTGATTCGTAATACTTTGCAATACTTTGTAATACTTGAATTGGTTTCAACTTTTTCATTACCGATCAATAAATCCTTATTTTGCTTCGAGAAGTCATTCAGAAGACTGTAATGAATGAGTCAAACATTACGCGAAAATTATTGTGATTTGAATCGATTACAAATACTTTTCAATGTATTAATAAAAGCTATGACCGAACCTGAAGAGCAATTATGAGGATAACTATCCCCGTTATTATCGCAATTGACATCCAAAACATGGTTTTATAAATCTGTTATTATAGCGATTCTCTAACTCTTTGAGAGAAAAAATGCAAAAATGGGTTCAAATTCCGATCGAAACCTAATTTAAATGTGAAAACAATTAGTATCTGACGATCAAAACTTATTAAAGTCTTATTTAAATACTTTTTTGTTTATTTATTTAATTTTTTATATTTGATTCTAGGCTTTTCTCAATATTTAAAGTGTGTGTCGATTCCCTTCCTATTGGTTTTATTTTTCATAATAATTTCACACAAAAATTCATTTGATTTAAGATTTTAATCTTTTCTCGATTTAATTTTCACTTTTAGATAAAGATTAATTTTAAAATAATTCTTTTAACAAGTTTAAATTAAGTTTAAATTGCAATAAATTTCTATAAAATTTAATGATTTGTTTGATTATATTCTTTTTACTTATTTATAAATTTAATGATTTATTGGAGGCCTTAAAGAAAGATAAGTAAATCAATTTACTTTAAAGAGTCGAGAAATACACGCGAGATATACATCTAATCAATTGGTTGACACCCACTGATAAATACCCGTCACTCGTCCGGACTCAAAATTAGTTCAAATTAACTCAACACAGAATTTGGGTCCACTCCTTCAGCGATATCTGATTTCACAGAAATATTTTAATCGAAAGATATTAACCCAAAATACAAAAAATACAAAAAAAATAAGAAATATATTTAAATGAAATGAATTTTCTGTATTTTATTAAGTTTATGGCTATTAATCCGTTTAATTCATTCTAATAATAGTCGAAGAATATTGTTTTGAGAGCATTGGGAAAGAGTGAAGATAGAGATTTATTTGTAGTTTAATTTTCTCTGTTCTGTTTCTGTTAAGGAATTTCCATTATAGCGATCCGTTTTTGGGTGTTGTCCACTGAACCCAAATATAATGATATAATAAACAACAACATTATTACAGATATTTTATTTTCTAAACTCAATTTCAAATATAATATGATATAATATAAATACGATGTAATTATTTTGAGTATCAATTTCTAGACAATCAGTCATTTAAGGGGAAAAAATGTGTTCTTTCCGTAAATAAAATGCCGATCAAATGAGTTATTTATTGGACATAAATTAATTTGAATCTAAAAGTGTGTAATAAAAAAAATTATTAAAAGAAATTAGTGTTAATCTTATAAATTAGAAATATGTTAATAGACTTTTTTGCTGTCATTTAACCTAAATTTCAAACTAATTCGATAATAGGAGACATCACTAATCGGTGAACTGATCTGATGGTTCAGAACCCCTCAGTATTTAAAAGAGTGTCTCAACTGATCACAAATTGAGCTTAAATTAAATTTATAGTTTTTCCGAACATTTTTTGTGATCACTTCCTTACTTATCTCAGAGGTGTTCCATAAATTTGTAATTTTTATCGTTTTATATAAATTACTATTAAATTCAAATCAAATGTTTTGATGATCCGATTTCAGACCTTTTCTCAAATGATCCGAAACTGTTTTTCAGATCAAAATTATAAGACAAGAATTAAATAGTAATTCAGACTCGAGTCAAACCCATATTTTTTTTATAAGTTTTCATAAAATTATTAGATAATATAATATAGTGTAATGTAATGATGGTCAACTTTATTATATACTTCAAAAAATGATTTATTACAATCTTGCATTGACCTTGCTTATGATCAATTATTTTTTTTAATCAAATCTTATTCATAGAATTTGATCTGAAAATTAATGCAACAAATAATACAATAAAAGAATAATTGGAGATAAAAAAAATATATCAAAATCTGATTAAATGAAGAATAAAAAAGATTATCTCAAAGAAGAAAAGAATTCATTCGTTGTTTTGACATAATTTTGGCCAAAATCTAAGCCACTCTTTAGTGGAAACAATGAGAGGAATATGTGATGAAAATATAGTATTAGTGCCAAAATTTAATACAATTGTATAACGAATTTTTTTTTAATGGAAATACCAGGGTCTATTTCATCTTAAATACAATAGAAATCTTGAAAAAGCACTTCAATTCTACTGAAAATTAAATATCAATTTAAATAATTTAGAAATAAACAAGGCTACTTTTTAAATAGAGTGTATTAGACCAGGTTTATGAAATGATAGGTGTTGGTTATCCCCAGTTTATATAAGACACAAATTTCATATTTAGTGTTTCATTTCATACATTTATATTTTGCATAACTGTTACAGATATCAAAAAATATAAAATGTTTAAAACCTGAATCTAATTCAGGAATGAGTTATTGTTTGATAGATGAGTTATTTTTATTCATTTTTAGATTTCGTTTTTCTATTGAGAAAAACTATTTGAATCCATTATCCAATTGTTTTCAATCAAATAATAATTTCTCTAAATATAAGTCAAATTATCATTTCTGGGAATGACTTCTTTATTGAGTCCTGTCTTTCATTTGAATCTATCTTTAAATTGAATTTAAATCGATTTGAAAAGTGTTTGAAAAGGAATTCAATATTTTTTTCCTTAACTTTAAAATAAGTGTTTAAACAAAACTAAATATACTTTCAATCGTTTAAAAGTTATAAGAATAAAATCAGACAAAAATAATCTTTAATTTCATAGATTTGTGAAAATTATTTCGTTTATTCCATTTGTGAGAAAACGTTTTGATTTTTTTTGTATTTAAACTTTTATTTTCTTTGAGTTTATTTTTATTTAAAATGGAATTTAAATTTCGGATTAATTGAGATTTCAATTGAGATCTTGTATTCCAGTCACTAATCAAACATTAAAAAGAAGGAAAAGAAATATAAAATATATTTTATAGGAATTAATCCGAAGTAAAAGCGGATGAAATACTTTTAACTTTCTTTGAAAACGGAATTTTAATAATATTTTTGTCGATAAATAAAATATAAATAAAAATAAAAATAAAATTTTATCTCTTAAAATGTTTGCTGAGATGATGAACTCTGTAAAGTAATCTATCTAGTTTATTACTTGTCATAAAACAAATAAGAAGCTCTTATCAGGAAAAACACTCTTTGAAAGTGTGAGATAAGTGTCGACCAAAGGCTTGAAAAAAGAAGAAGATTTCTATCAAACAAAACAAAAAACAATATTTTTATAACAATTATTTTAAATGACATTAAAATTATCGTAAAATCTCTTGAATTCCGGAACTGAATATTTGAAATAATAAACAAAAACATAATATTTATGATTCAAATGAATATTAAAAACAGTTATATTAATAATTAATAAATTCAAATCACGTTTTCTTATCGCTTGAAATCACACATTTTTTTAAACAAAATCTTATTCTGTGTTACCATAACCTGAAAATTAATAGAATTCAATAGATTTCATTAATTACTAAACCCAACACTTATTACAAACAAATCGTTTTCCGCCACAAAAGAGTTGTGAGTCAACTGTTCTTTTATTCGGTGCTATATTTTAAAACTTATTCATCCATGAAATATGGTTTTGATAAGAACAACCTTGCTTGTTTAGATATACAAACAGGAATTTTTTAATTTAATTATCATGAATTAACTTGTAGCGTTTATTAATTTCAACATTTAAAGTGACATGGCAAAATTATACCTATTGCTAATAATTTGAATATACTCTTGTAAATTATATGTCGCCAAATAGATTGATCAACATTATTTACAAATTATCTAGTTAATTTAAATTTATTAAAGACATGTATTATAACAATAAATGATGACAACAATTTTAAAAGATATGCGGTACTTTGAATAATAGCCTAGAGCAAAACTAAACTTGCATATTATTGAGCTAAATTGAAATAAAAGCCCTGGTCAGTTATAAATTTGTTTTTACTCGACTGAATAATTGGCTTTAAATTGAAATTAAATTGTATTCGTGGTATTAAATGTGTTAATCAAAAACATTTATTTCAATAATGATTTTAAAGGAATTTTTTCTGATAAAATGGAAATTACTTTACATTACTTTACAATAAAACTGAAAACCCTTTCGAAACATAAAATTAATATAATTTCAAAATAATTATAGAGTCACTAAAAAATGAATCTAAAACTGCATTACTTTCATAGAAATCAATTCATTTGTGATAAAAATAAATTATTTTTTGATTATTGTTCTTGAATTCATTGATCTCTTGGTTACAAAAAAGTGTTTAGATTCTCTCTCTCTCTCTCTCTCTCTCTCTCTCTCTCTCTCTCTCTCTATCTCTTCCCTCTCCCGAAAACACAAAATGATTTCATAAAAAATGATAGTTTTCTCTCAAAGACAACAATAAAAGTAGTGATGGTATGATTGAGAACATTGGGTATCACATCAGTGAACTTTAATGATGTCTGGGGTTCTCTCAAACGAATAAAATATTTTTTTGCAATGTTTGGCATCAGAGGAAACGTGATTTCCTTTGACAGACACAAAGCAAAGCCACTAACGATACGATCGACAAAATAATGTGCGAATATTTTGGTGAATCCCTTAGGATTTCAACCTTTTCTCCAAAAATATTGAATACAATTTTAAGCGAAATGAGTATTATTTTAGAAAAACGGCTCATTAGCTCTGAGTCATAGGACTAAACATAAATGTTTTAAATTTAATATCTGCTAATTATAGCACAGGTATAACAATAGTTCCGATGCTAAGGGGGTTAGTTGACCCCTCACTAAAGTGTGACAGCCATACACACGACGATGAGAGCCATAATTTGTCGAACAAAAGCTAAACATTCACACAATTTATGTCATTTATTATTATAAATTCATTTTAATTGTTATTCACGTTTTAGAGTCAATAAATATTTTCACAGAGAAGTGAAAAAATGATTTTTCTTTTTTCAATTTTTCAAATATTTTTTTGAGTAAATAAACTAAAAACAGAGGATTTGTTTGTCAAACGAAAAGTTCATTCCTTTGAGACTTTCTTCGAGTCATAAATCAAGTCTTTCACAGTTTTAATGCACAATAAATATTAGTTTCCGAAGAACGGATCGCATGTCTACTAATAACAGGTAATAAGAAGTAGATATTCATTGTTGCAAATGAGTCCTACAATATGGCAGACATGGGGTCACCGTTTTATATAGGCATAAGTTTAACAATTATCGTGCTAATTACTTATTAAAATTAAAATTAGCATAACTTTATATAACTCTTAAAGTTTACAAATTACTGATTTCCCTAAAACTGGTCCAGACTTTTGTATTTCTTTGGAAGAGTTTATTTAATTATTCGCAACTTTTTTTTCTCTTTCTTTTGGTAAAACTCTAACATTGAAACAATTTTCTGAAATATTTTTAAATTCAATCCATTGTTTTCTTGAAAGTCATGTCCGTTGAGAAGAACCAAAAACTGCTTATAAATGAGATAAAAGAATAAAGAAAAGCATAAAATGATAAAATTATTGTATTCTGAGTTTGAAATCAATTTTAAAATCTGAATATTTTGTAAAGTTTTGAATAACAAAATATAAGTAAAGCACTAAATAATACACCAAATAGTTTGTATGCTATAGAAAACCACTTCAAAGGTGTTATCAAAACAGTATTTTACATTCACTATTATATATTCATAGATTGAAAGCCAAGGTTTGTGTGCAAGAACCAAAAGTTCATAGTGTCTAGGAGATAATTGCAGTGCTTGGTTTAAGGAAGAGCTTGGTCATCTATTATTAAAAATGTTTAAAAACAATTAAAAGAGATAAATCACGAGTTAAATGATTTAAATGAGAATAAATTTAATTTTATTGTTTAATAATCAAAAATTAATTCATTTTTTATTCATAATCTTAGGCTCTAAACCAATTTGAAAGTCAATTTGATCAAGGTATAGTTAGGTATAAGTTGTTTAACTTAAATTATCTCATAAATGTTGAGAACGATCTCAAGGCAAACAATTTGGGGATTTGTTTCTCATCGACATTGAGGTTGAGATCCATAAGATTGAGATTCAATTGATTTAAAACTTTCGTCCATCAGATAAATCACTTTTAATGAAATACCCCGAATCTGACACTTAATGGTTATGGGAAACAACAATATGTGTGAGGGGCGGACACAAACTTCATATCCCGGTCAGAGTCATTGCTTTAACAATTGATTATTTATTGAAATATTGAAAAGTAATTGTATGTAAATCGTATCACATTATACTCACAGAATGCATAGAAAAGCATAAAAAGTGCTCACAATTTGTTTCTCAAGTATAGTGAAGTCATTTTTCAAATTCATAGTGAAAATTCATTTTTCAAACTGACTCTCAATTAAAGAATATCTCACGAAAAAAGTTTCATAATTTTATGCCTGAAAATCATGTTTAGATATATTTGTGGTCATTAATTCACATTAAAGCACATAAAATAAGACATTCAGACAAATGATGGTTAAGAAGAATTCATAACTTTTCAATTAGAGTCGGAGTCAATTCAATTCTAATGATGTGATATATTCGTGAAAATATTTTCTTCGAATAAGAGATGAAAAATATAATCAAAAATCTCATGATTTGAGATTAAATTATGTTTTGGTAACGACTTTCATCGCACCTCAAATGTAAATCAAATGTAAATCAAATGTGATTTAAATCGCAAATCAAATATTAATTTTTTTAATGCTTTAAATAATGACTTCCATAATAATATTGTAAAACATTAGCAAGTACATTTCATTAGATCCATGTATAATCTCAATAAAATTTTGTTGATTATAACAAAGATGAGAGCCTTTGGATCCAATTTAAAGGACACCACAACAGACAATAGGAACAGACCAGTGCTTCGCTCCGAACACCAAACCTATTGAGAGAAACAATAGTCAAAGTCATAGAGAAGTGTAGAAAAAAAGAAAGAGTCAACACTTGTTTGCCAACAGATTTTGTTCACTTATATGATAGGCAACAATAGCTACCAATAGTTTTCGGGTTAATTTTTCTTTTGGTTATTTTTTCTAACAACAAATCTTTTCTCTCATTATTTGAAATGTTTTTTCGTTTCCTTTTTATTTTCTATATTTTATTTTTTCGTTTGAAAAGAAGTGTTTTGTTGTCTATTCGTCCTCTCTTTGAATGATTACATGAAATGCCTTTTCATTTGTGATTCTCGTTATTATAATTACGAGTCTATGAAAGTCTTTAAAAAGATTTTGTTGAACGCTATCTATAGATGAGTGGAAGTAAAAAGCATTTTGACAGCGATTTTGACATTCAAAACATACTTTTGTTACTCTCTCTCTCTCTCTCTCTCTCTCTCTCTCTCTCTCTCTCTCTC
>JAQFZM010000406.1:0-34226 GCA_034695785.1 Galumna obvia
CGCCTCCACGCGGTGTACCCTGGACTGAGTCCCTAATACTCAGACTAAATGACCTTTAATTCTATAATTAAATCTTAATTTCATTGAAATTCAATAAAACTTACATTTAATTACTTAAAACGTTCGTTCATTTTATATAATAACTATTTTGTAGTAAAACTTTCCTCTCATTAGAAATGAGTCATTTCTAATAAATTATTACTAATAATCGTATATTTGAATAAGTGTGTAATGTACTTGCTCATTTCAAGTATCATATGAAGGTCTTTCATCTGTTAGAGCCAGAAGTCCATCACTTAATTGGTTTTGTATATAACGGGGGAAATGTTTTGTCGACAAATTTTAAGGAATAAATAGATTTTTAACAATTAAAGTAAGGCTGTTAATATTACTCAACATCCAAAGTCTCAAATTAATAAATAGATTTTTATTTTTATAACAATTTATTACTAAAATTGGCACTAATTTACACTATTATTGATTTAATTTCAATTAAATAGTGATTATCATTATTACAATTTATGCATAGATTAAGTGAAATATGCATTAAATCTATTGAAATCTTATGAATTTAAAAATCTATAAATTATTCTATTAATCAATTAATTAGTATTAATAATAATATTAACAATTTATTATTCCTTTCTCAACAGAATGGCCTTGGTTCAAAATCCAAACCTATTATATCCAATAATTATGTGAGTAAAAAGTTTAACATTTATTTTAAAAAACTAATGTTTAGTAAATAATTTTTTTGACAATAATTTCTAAATTGTGTTCAACGATATCGTCGTTATATAATCATTAAAATATACTAATATATTGTGTCATTGAAAATGTTACCTTGATACAAATATCATATGATTTCAAAAATCGATAAAATAGAGTATTTTTTTGGTAATAATAACATTCATTTATAATATTAAGAGATGTTTAAGGCATCTAATTTTATGAAATTTTCTCAAATACTAAATTATCTTGCTATTATTTTAAACCACTTTGTTTTTCTCTTTTAATATATTATCTAGTTATTTTCTTATTATTCTCTGCTAATATTTTTATGTGGACTAAAATTAAATGTCTTCTTTTAATAATTATTTTAAATACAGATTTGATTATTAACTAAATTTAGATAATATTATTTAACTCTTTAACTGATAGACCAAGCTCAAATTCTAACATTGGTAACAATGATTCTGCGGGTTATTTTTTTGGAAATTATTCTTTTAAAAACAAATTATAGGGTTAAACCTTCTTTACTAATGATTTGTGTCTCAATATTTATGTATTTTAAAAGTAAATTCATTCCTCAAAATATGTTTCGAATAAAGTTTTGTATTCGAAAATTCAAATACTATTTTAAGTTTTTGTCAATTTTCCAACTCTTTTGAGATGAGAAGGTTTTACTGTTCATCTATTATTTGTATTGAAAACATTTTTAAAGAATATCTTCTCTGATCTAAAAACTATACTTTTAAAAGAGATAACAGACTTTTCATTTTCTATAAAAACAAATCCAAAAGAATATATCGTCGAAAGAGAAGTCATTTTGTTATCAGTTATCAGTTATTTACCATTTTTTCAGAATTATTTATTTTTAAATATATATTAATAATTGTTTTTAGTAATTCCTTCGTTAGAAATTGTGTTTAAATAAATGTTTCATCGATTGTCTGAGTTTTTTGAAGAATTATTTTCAGTATTTATATTATTATTACTTCAAAGGATTGAAGTTTTTTGAATTATGCAAAGAATGTCCTCATTATTATTGAAGAAAATCTAATATTTCTGATTCAAAAGATAAATCTTTTAAATGGATTATCAATTGTTTGAAATATATTTAATATTTCATTTTATAATTTAAAGAAAAGATTGTAATCTTGTAAATTTAATTCTAGATTTGAATATCTGTTTACTTAATAACAGTTTTATTTTTAAGAATATTATTCTTATTTATAATAAGTTCAGTGTTTTGTCTGTTTTGACCAAAAAATTATTGATTTAAAATCTAATGAGAAGACACTATAATTTTATTAAAATATTAGCAATGATAGCAATATATGATCAATATTAGCAAGGTCTATTTGCACCTAATTGTAAATTTACTCAAATATAAATTTTCTGTTTGTTTTCATATCGTTAGAAAAGTGCGGCGTTTGTGACGAGAAAAGGCACGAAATAAGCAATTCTTTTGTTAATTATTTCGATAAACAAAACAATTGTATTCTTTTGTTTGAACTTTTGTTTGAAGACATGTTTTGTGAATCTATTGATTATAACCGAAATCAAAGAGTCTTATTCTCTCTGAACAAAGTCGTCGCTAATTTTCTTTGGACGTGAGGGGAACGCCTATAACCAGAGCCCAATAGAGGACTCGTGGCCGGAGATGTTCGATGTGATGAGCCCACAGGCGTTACACTTCTAGCAGTTGGTGTCAGTGTATTATTATCTGAGTTTTCGGGTGAATTCCGAGGGTTCGGGTTGTGGTACTTCTCTATTAGTTTTCTTACCTTTAAATCAATTAATTTTAAATATCGTTATTATTATTATTTCGAATAATAAATCTCTTTTTAATATTAAATAATCTAATAATGAAAATAAATTTAACAAGTTCATTTATAATCATACTTAGAATGCTTTATCATAAGTTTGAGATTTGTTTATAAAACAATCCTTTAAAAGCAATTTTATGTTAGAAAATGAAATTTAAGATTTATGTCATTCACTAAAAATATATTTTTGAAAATATATAATTAAATTACATAAATGTGTATTCAATTGAAGGAAATGTTGATTAAAGTGTCGAAAAAAACTCTTGAAATACAATATTTTAGATTAATTGACAGTTTGTTAAACAATTTTGAAGCGAATGTTTATTTTATTGTTTATAAAAACTTAAAATTGGGTTTTTTTTTGGATAATTTTATCATAAATTCTATTATTATTTGGAAGTGACTCAAAGAAACTTATGATTTGATACTTTTATCTCAAAATATTTGATTCTTAAGGGATATTTGAGCACTAAATGAATGGCCAAATGAATGGCTAAAATAATGTCCTCCGGTATCACTGTTTGGGAACAAAGAAAGCTTTTCTTCTTTTATTTCTCTAATATTTATAAACACAAATCAAAACCAAATGTAAGTCCTGTCACGCGTTCACTAAAAGTATATTAAAAGAGTAATCTTTTCTTTATTGCAGGCTATCAGTGATGTACAAACTTCTCGACCGAAAGGCCTAATATTTTAGATATTTTGTCGTTAATTCCAAAAATGGATTTTATTTTAAAAAGTTTTTGTTTAATGCAGTTCTTTCTGAGAATTTAGCTAGCAACTTAGTTATAAAAGAGTTGTGAATGTACTTATAATTTATTGATTTGTATGAAATTCGCCATTTTTTTTAATCTGGTAAGTCTTCAGATAAAACATATATTATTTAAAGCATTTTCCTTCTATGAAATTCATTTCAAAGACTAACACAAAAAATCTCAAAGGAGTTAAAGTTTTGCCCGTTTTGGCACTCATTGCTTTCCCATTTGTCTGTCTCTGGCCATCACTGATAGTTATATAAGAGTTTTGTTCAATACTTGAGTCAAAGTCTGTTTGAAAATCAAAGTCATATCAAATGCATTATTGCACTCAAATAATGCGAATTACATGAGATTTGAGAGCATTTATGGCTTTTAGTTTCTTATATTAGATTTCAAGACTTTTTTAACTCAATTTTCAAAAAACATTGACTCAAGTTTTCATTAATTCTATTATTTTTCGATTCATATTTAATTATTTACTCGAATTTGATATATGGATGGCATTTGTTTGAGATATTGGATCAGATCTGGAGTTTTTCAATATTATGCAAAAAGGATTGATATCTTTATTTATGAGAAGTGATGGCACATTACCTCTTCTTCATCCTCTGCCAATATTTGTGGAAACTTTGAATTCATTCTTTTTCTTTCCTGAAATGAAAAATGATTTGAGAAATGTTTTCAATATTTGCACATTTTTTGTAGGAATAAGTGTTTCTTAGATTAAATTGATTTTCAATAAAAGGATAATTGAATGAAAGACTATGTTTTGGGAGTTTTCCCCAAATAATTGAATTAAAAATCTATTTTCGTGATTATCCGTCAAATAATAAGATTTGTTTAAATTAATTTCTCGTTAAGTAATTGCTTTTATCGATCTTTGAGTCGAGAAATTCATTGAGAAACGATTCGATAGTTTCTAAAGATATTTGTCTGAAAAACCATTAGTCAAACGATATTTTATAGAGTTTTGGCGACTCATTCCAAGTTATGTTATGTTTTACTTTGATTTTACTTTGATTTGATTTAAAAAGATACCAAGATCATTTTTGAATAAATCCCCTTTATTAGAATGAGCTTGTTCATTCTTAATGTGTTCAAAGAAAATGCTTCAGCAAATGATAAAGATTTATAAGAAATTAAAAATTGTTACCAAGACTCTTTGTTCTGGTTAATTCTTTCTAAGACTAAATTTATATTTGATTTCAATGTATTTTATCTAAACTTTTGTCATTTAAATGACATTCACTTAATTGCGTTAATCCTTTTATTATATTTAATTTATACTATAAAAATACTATTTTCAAAATGAGCAAGATTACTTTTAATATTACCTATCTAAATGTAATATCTAAAATCATTTATAATCAGTTGGATTCAGACTAAAGTGGAGCACAGAATAAGTGTCATTAAATAAGATTTGTTAGTATTTGTCATAGTGTTGTCATAGTGTGAGACCCATCATCTCTGACTAATCTTTATTTGATTAATTGTATGAGAAATGTATATAAAAAATGCGTACAATTTTGAGTCGTCTGAGTTCAAAGTCTTCTAATTGTTTTTGAAATCCATAATTAGGCGATGATATACTTCTGGCGCCGCGAATGGCTTCCAGTGCTTCCTTACAATTGAGTTTTGTTACTGACCTTAATATCCATATATTAGTGAAATTAGTTATAAACGGACATCACTTTTGATAAAACATTTGATTATTAATGGCTTACATTAGATATGCGACGACTATCGTCACACTTCTTGAAACACCGGCCAAACTGTAAGTAATAATCATATTATAAGACAATAATATCATTATTTGATCTCAAGAGTCACTCCATTTGATTAAATAGTTTTAATAATTAATTGTTATTTTATGCAAACAAACAATAAAGTGTTAGTTTTGTATTAATAAGAGACATGGCGTGTGTCCTAACAATTGATTCTTTACCTGATTATCAATTGAAGGTGTGTCACATCGACTGACATATTTCTAATGCATCTATTTTTTGACGAATGAAACGAATAAAAGATCGCATTTATTGGGCTTTTGGTTCAATACATTGTGTCTGACGTTAACTGATTACTGGGTTATTGCTATCAATTCATCCCTTTTAATATCATATCAGACCACTGAAGGACTGATGCGCACCGAAGTGTACGAATGGGCTCAAATCCCTTAATAATTTACTCGTATATTAATTTAACCGATAATTTGACAAATGTTTGCGACTCTCAATAATTCATAAAAGTATTGCATTCAATGAAAACTTTTCTATAAGTTTTCGAACAATACTTTAATAACTGTTTCTCTCGAGTGAAGACTTTTCAAGTAATTCAAAGTAAGTTAAAAGTCAAACACTTAAAAGTTTTCAAATCAGTTTTGAACGGAAACAATGGAAGGAACAAATCAAGTGATCATTTAATAGTTTTCTGTCGGCACTCTATTTCAAGTCGAGTGCAAATAATTTTGTGATAAAAGAGATACCATTCTTTGCAATCAATAGTATTCGAGTTTCACTAAAAAGATATCTTTCTTTTTTGTTTCGTTGCGTTATTTGTAGCCAAAAAAAAATTTAAACTAACTTTCAATACTTAATGTCCATAAAAAGACATTAATCTCACAATTTTTTATGATAAACACTTTGTGTTTCATTACATTTATATTTTTTTCTGAAGCATTTTTTTAATTACTTTATGTGTATTAATGTAATTATGAATAGTTTTTCTTAAAGAGAAATACAGTCTACATTCGATATAAAAGATCATTAGTGCTGTTAAGATTGTCGGGTTATATCAACAAGGTAATGCTTTGTTTGAAAATACGTCACATTTGAGACATTATAAGTTATAACGAATAATCCAATAAATAAAAATTGATTTTTGTCTTAAACTATAATAACTTTAATAAAACATATCTGAAAGCAGTGTTGACTTCACTCCTACTGAGACATTGAGTGAACTCACAATTGCATAAAATCAGGTCTTTTCCAGTGAGAGATTACTAACAATTTTATTAACAATAAGTCCAATACTGAAATGCAAATAATGTTCATAAAAGTTAAGGCACTGAAAATGCATTGACTGCTGTTTCGCTGAGAATAGAACTAAAATATGAATCTTTGAATTCTTAGTCTTATTATCACACAATTCGTCACTAAAGATATGACCAAAAATATAATAAAATATAATTAAATTTACGGAAAAATCCAATTAATGAGAGGAATATATTTAATGTTTTCATTTAATCTTATCTTACATTTTGAAAGAATAAATGAATAAATTAAATAAAAGTTGACCAAGATCAAATTATAATGAAAATCTACTAAACAGTTAAGAATTATTACGTTTTACTAATCGATAATTCAGTTAAAAAAACCAAACTTAGATGAAACTGCTTATAATGGAAAATAGCAAGATACAATCATTTTAGTAAAGATGAATACTTCATAAGTTTGAAGACAGTTATTGTTAAGACATAAACGTCTAATTTGGTGAAAGTATTTCTACAAAACATAAGATATTGTATGTAATTATGACTATAAACTAGCAAAACAATAGGAAAGGAAGTGTCAAATGGAAACTTATTTTCTATTCTTTTATAAGAGGATCATATGATTGTTCGCATTTCTCAAAGTAAATGATAAATAGTGCTTGTTTCTATTTTGCTTTCATTCTTAAATTAAATCGATTTTGTGTTCAATTCTAATATAAATTTTAAAAATATGTAAATATTATAACTCTTTGTTTGAAAGTCTAATGTTATGTAATTCAATAATTTTGGGAAATCATAGAATCGTATTACCACTCAATTTCGTTAAACATTATCCAATCGTACGCTCTTTCCTTACATTTCATGTGTGGTTCTCAACATTAATTGTGAGATAAAAGAAAGCCGTTTCGTATGACAACAAAAAATGAATATAAGTGTGACTTAAATAAATGAATGAATCTGTAGTACAGATTCTGTATTCCATTTATATTAAAATTATGATTACATTATGTATTTGCGACACTTTTGTCACATTTTTCGCTAAAAGTTTTTTCTTATAACAAATAATTTTTAAACTCTATTCGTTGAATCAATTAATTGTGAGAAACTATAATAACTAAAAATAATATAAATGTAATAAATTATAAGAAATTTATGACAGAATAATGGTTTTGGATTCACATTTATTAACAATTAAAGTCTTTATGATTAGCCCTAATATTTGGAACTTTAATTATTGAAGTTCTGACAAATGAAGTGAATATAATATTATAACCAAATTTTTGGTGAATTATTCAGAGCTTGAATTATAATTTTGTCGGCCATATAATCATCTTTTATAATGATATGAAATTGAATGTCTATTATATTAATGTTGGTCTCTATTAGCCATTTGTTAGCCATTTATGCATTGCGTGACTATAGATATTAAGATTTGATTTTCTCTTCCATTGAATTACAGCTTAGATTTTCGTTACATTTTTCAAAATCACAATAATTTTGTGGTGTTTTTGGTATATTCTAATAAAGAATTATGCAAGGTGCTGGAAAATGGAGAGCTATTTTGATCTGATACCAGTATTTTGTAAATCTTTCAAAAGTAATTCAAAGTTTGTGAAGAATTTCCAAATATTATCATTGAGTTCGACCTCTTTTACAAAGAACTGGACGTTTAACTCATGACAATTGAGTAGAATTAAGTGATTACTTATATAAGTGTTGACATAATATAATCTTGCTATGATTCATATAAGAAATCCTATCAGAAATAATCTACAAAATCAAACTAATCTAGTCACTAGATCTTGCAAGAGCAAAAATAGGACACTTCGATTAGAGTACGTTTCAATATATAGTGAAAAATTTTGAATGTTATACATAATATAGCAATTGATGACATCTAAATTAAAAGCTTCTGATAAAATAATATTTAAATTAAATCAAATTTAAGCAAAAAAAGTCAACTTGGTATTTCTACATGTAATGGAATGCATGTGCTGCCCCTTTTATGAGTTCATAAATATTAAAAGTTTGAACGCCTGTAATGACACTCTCTCTCAACACTTATGAATGGAATAATATATTCAATGAAAAAAGAATCTTAATAATTTTATTATAGGTTTGACTTATTCCAGAAAAAAAAGAAAACAATAAAAGGGATGGTTTTTGTCGGTTTAGTACAAATATAATCCTGATTTCTTCAATAAACTAATACTCTCTATTTAGTAATCTTTTTGATATTAACAATATTTTGTAAAATCGAATTCCGCAGACGTTTTATCTATCAGTGGATCAAATCATATAAGACTATATCTCAAGAAAAAAAAGTCTTTATATCATCAAACGATAAATTGACGAAATAATTATAAATCCATTTGAATCGTATAACTATTATATCCATAAAAGTGTTTCTTTATTTTTGGATTCATTTCATTAAAATGTGAATAAATGTTTGGTTGATATGACGACAAACATTAAGATTCAAATAACAAATGAATGCAATTCTTTAATACATTAATAATTGAATAAAACTAAAGTTTAAAATATATAATAACCAGTCATATGTGTTTATCCGATAATTATCTAGATGATTTATGCAAATAGATAAATTAAGGTAAAGTCAAAAAAGGCTACGAACCAATGTATGAGAACTGATCCGCCCGACAGTCGAGCGCTATGTATAAAGTCGTTGCACTGAAAATACATTTGTTTTAATGAAAAAAATTGGAAATTATAATCGATTTGGTTTTTTTACAATACCTGTGAGAAAAATTGGCTCAAATTCTGATTGGGTGTATCCGAGGCTAATATACACAAATATTCGACGTCCTTTTGGGAGAAAAGATATTATATTAATAAACTTATTGTGACTCAAATCTGATCAATAAAAATGTCTTTTATATTGAATGCTCTGATAAATCGATTTTTAATATCTAATTTAAAAATGTTTTCTCTCGCTTTAAATCAAGTATTTGTTCGAATATAATCCATTTATTTGCTATCATTTATATTTGAATTGTACAAGCTGTTCCTGTTCACAACTAGTCTATATATCTGAACAAAAATATTTTGATATTTTTTTCATTAGTTTTATTCACTTTAATTTGAAAATTGTTTTCTGAGTTTAGTTAAAGTCAGTTGTGTTGAGCCGTCACTTAAGACATTTGTGTCATAAAATGTTTTGATTTTTTTTAGTGATACGACTCTTAACGAAACTGAAGAAAAAAAAGGTTTTATATAACAATTTATATTACAATAGAAAATGCATTTATTTCACTAATTTTGAAGAGTGGCTCAAAAGGAATGAGTATTTGAAAAGAAAGTTTTAAAATTTCTCAGAAAAAAATAACTTAAAAATTCAATTGAAGACTTATCCGGGTAATTATATGTGACTTGAATGAATTTCCATTTGACAAGCTCATTTTATTATAAAAGAGTGGATGACTTACTTCTTGTTCACCTCTCTTGGCGTTGTCGTGAATCGATATAATATGCGTAATATTATTAGCTTTAAGCTGTTCTTGGTCTTTCGAATCCCTAACACTTCCTATATATAGTCCATTGAGTACCTGACCATTAAAACAACATTATATTAGTTTTGAAAGCTTTGGATTCAAACCACGTTTTGTTAGTAAATGACTGATTTTTGATAGAATTACTAAAACCATTAGATTTAATGATAGATTCAAATAAGAGATATATTTATGGCATTCTATTGTATTCTATTGTATTCAGTTTAGCCTTTATTTAATCACTTTTTATTTCTTTCAATTGATTTTTTTGTTTAAAATTTTATATGAATTTTATGTAAACTTTATTTGATTTTATAATTATTTGTAAAATCTTTTCAAAATTTAGTGGAATTCTATTATGTAATTAGTCTATGAATATAAGTTATATGGTCTTGCTCTTTACGATTTTTATGTTATTATTATTATTATGATTGACTCTCATTTGTCTGAATCACAATTAATCAAAAAAGTTCTTATATTACATTAATTTTAACGCTTTTATTTTCAATGAATTCAAAGTGAAAGGTCTTATCCATTGAAATGTTTTATGAATACCTTATGATTGATGCGAATATCAATTTTCAAAAGAAAATCAGGTTTTGTTTGGAAATAAGTTTCAATTCTTATTATAAGTGAAAAGAATTTATTGATATTAGAATTATATTAAAGTCAAAACTTTTTACATTTGATATTCTTAAGGATAAACGAATGGGTTTTGGTTTTCAAACTTTAATATAGTTTTATAAACTTATATATTGATTGAATTCATTATTAAAATCAAATTTGAGTCATAAAATTCTAATAATTTTAGAATTCTTTAATTAAAAACTTAGTTTTGATGCGAAAGAGGTTTAAGGGCTCTATGAATCAATTGAGGTCATCCTATTTTACAAAAAGTGCTCAAATTTATAGTTTAAGCGCTTTTATTTCATTTTTGTCAATTTTGAGCATATTTTGGTTGAAAAATAACTGGAAAAATGTAAGTTTTTGTTTTTTGTTCAAAAAACTACTTTTAGTGTTACTATTATTTTGTTTGTTTAAAAGCATGAAAATTGTGACTTTCCTTAAATCTATAGCTTTTGAAACAATTTTTATTAGAAATTATACTTTCTTTAAATTTATTCAAAATAGCCATGGCTAATTATATTAGATGGGACAACAATTTTGTTGATTTAATGGGAAATTTTGCCAAGTTGATTGATTGAAAATTAGAAATGGTTTGGTTATCCCTGAGTTTTAAATGAAATATTGAGACAAATGGGAATATAATTCAATAAATGGATATGTTTTTGAGACGAATTTTGTTCGAATGGTTCAGACAATTGACATTTATGTTAAATGGGAGGGTATTTCGTTAATTATAGGGTTTGATTACATTATCATTAGAGATCTTAACTTTGAAAATAATTATCGTGATAATAGCGTAGCGCATTTTTATAACCTATTATTTAGAATTTTTGAATACACCTTTGTCATTTTTATCATAATTTTTTTACTTTTTTATATAAAATATGAAAGAAATTCAAATAAAATGAATGAAAGCCAACAAATAATTTAAACTTTTGATAGAATTGATATTCTTTTGAATAAATATTTCTTTGAATTCTTTGAAATCCATTAAAACGATTGACAAAAATATTTGCAAATATTAGAGTTGAGTCCAAATATTGATTGAATAAATTCCTTTCGGTATAACAAAAGGAAAATACATTTTTGTGTTGTACTCAAAATAATTCGTGTGGAGAGAAAACTCATCATTTGTTAAACGTTTGTCTCGTATTAACTCAAAAATTGTGAACACTTTAAGGAAAAACTTTAGGCTCTACTGATTTGGGAAACTATAAAAACTATAAATTTTGGAGACGAGAAGAGTCACAGAATGTGACACAAATGACAACTTTTTTTTAATAGTAACTCAAAGAATGGTCTAATCTATTGAAAAATAAATTAAATGATGTAGAGCTTATGTTGTAGCAATTTAAACAAGTTAATCTAAACATACGTATATTCCTTCACTCAAAAATATGATTAAAGAAAGTTTGTTTAATGAAAGTACCATGATCATATGATCATAAGCAAACTTAGAGTTAGGATTGATGTTCAAATAAATTGAGTCAATGCCTCAAAGCTTTATATTGAGAACATTTGTTTGCAATTCTATGGCTTTTAAATCATAAAATAAAAGCAATGCGTTTGACATAAATGGTTAAAATGATTGGCTTAATATGAATACCTTATTCATTCCATTACCCATTTTTCAAGCGATGTTCAACTTTTTGATAAATTTGAAGACATTCTGATCCCGATTAAGAGTAGAGTCTTCTAATACTATCGACTCTCTATTGAGAATTCGAGCGCAAAGATAGTCCCGACACAACTCCACTCAACACAAACAATATAAAGAAAAAACGAATAGTTTTTACCGAAAAACACGTTTTATCCCAAAGAAAGTCGCAATGAATGCGCTCTCATTGCGCTCAGATTCTCGACTAAAGAGTTGGAAACAGACTCAGCGGAAGCGGATGTTCTCTGGAATGCGACTGTGCGCTGATAACGATGTGGGGCACACTCTCTGTTACAGATTAAGTTTAAGGATACAAATACTGTTTTTATTCATATTTTAGAGTTTAGTATTCATAGACTAATAATATTTTCAATACAAACAATTATTAATTAATAATAACATTATTAATAAATTTTAATTAAAATGACTTATAAATAATAAAGAGTTTGTCATAAATAACTTATTAGTAATACTATTATTATATTCTGTTTAATTGAATTTTAATATATTCTGAAGTTTTTCTACAAAAAAAACATATTCTATCATAAAAACGAACAAGAATATCTTTTGAATTTAATTGCAGTTTTCACTGATAATATGAAATATATTTTTTCAAAGCTTTTAAACAAAAGAAAAATTGAAGTTCGGGTATAAAATAAAATTAATGTAACGTTTTGTGAGATAAACGTTTAGCAAAATAAAAGATAAATGGCTTAAAACATTTTTTCAAATCATTCGATACACACTTTTGTCGGCACAGATCGACAAAAAATAAGTTCAACTAAAATCCAAGTCAATTGCAGAGTAATCTAGATCTATTATTTTTTTTCTAATGATTTAGAGACAGATTAATAGATGGCTTAAATCGATAGTTCTTTACTTTTGATTAATTGTATTCATAAGTGATGGCATCGATTTTCAGCTGTCCTTTGCTTTGATTTTTTAGCACTACTTTTGACATAAAATTCTTACACGAAATGCAAACTTTTTATTTTAATCAATCATTAAATAAATATATTTATAAGCATTTGATCACTGATTTTGGTTATAAATCAGCCGAACATACATTTGGTTTATTAACTTAGTTTCGGATCATATGAGTAAAGATAACAAACAATAACTAATTAGTAGTTATTTATAACTGGATTATTGAGCAAATAATGCGATTCTGAGCAAAACTAGTCTTTCCTTTATTTCTCGATCACTCGTTAACAGAAGTGAAAACATTGATCGAAGAAATTCCTCGAAGTTATCACAGAATATATGGAATTTTGTGCAAAAAAACTTCCTTCCAATCAATTTATAATTTGTAATACCAGCGATGAGCAAAACAGGGGTTCATTTCTAAAAATTCAAATTAAGATGAACAACATTTCATGGATACAATTCCTATAATATAAACTATGAACTCATAGAATATGTTCTAAATATTAATTTCTATACAAAGCTGTATATTAAGTAATTCTAGCTCTCCTTGGCTGTTTTTTGTTGTTGTTGAGATTTTGAATGAAAGACATATTTTGAATTACTTTTAGATAATATATTTATATATTTGAAAATATGTTGAAAAAGTGGCATGATCAAAAAGAAAAATCCATTTTAACTCATTCTTATAACTAAAATGAATATTATTTGAGAAATAGAAGAAAACCATAAAAAAGTTTATTGTATTGGAGTTGAGCTCTGAGTTTGTGATAGACTTCAAGGCTTATCGATTGCCAATAGTTATGCGCTAAGAGTCCCACTAAAGTCCAACTAAAGTAATCCTTTTTTTTTATTTAAAGCATATTTTAAACTCAAGTCATATATTTAGCGATAAAAGTGTTTTTTTTTTAAATTTGATTAAAATTGTGACGCATTTCACTCAAAAATTGTTTGAATTGACATCTGATCAGACAATTTAATTAAGAAAAGCTAATCATTAAATCCTTTGTAAGAATGAAAAATAGTTTTCCTATTTCTTTGCATTAAAATTGACAAATGAGCATGCAACTTAATACCCCAGCTTTAAGATAATTGATAAGAAAAGTTATGACTCTATGTTGAGCCTCTTTTTTTGAATATTGAAAGCATTTCATTAAATGTCAATTAAATTGATTGTCAGTCAATAGGAAGACTTAAATTCATTTTAATACTAGTTTTTTGTCAATAAATTTTCATTTTCGCGATTCTCAAACACTTTGTGTCAAATAAATAAATGCTCGGATTTTCTTACATACAAAACATTTTTCTTCTACAAGAATAACGAGACTAACAAGAACAAATACTACAAATAAGGTCAACCTCTTTACATCACTTCTTTTATATGTAAAGACAGAGAAAAATTAAACACAAATATCGATCCCTTTTTATCTTAAAACGTAAGGCATACCAGAAATGTATAACCGGATGAAAATGTGTGTCATTTTGCCTGTTTCAGAATAGTGCCTTGATCAAAATGATGGAAATTTGTTATTGCATTCAATATTAGTTACCAGAGTTTTATATAATTACAATAAACTCAAATCATTTCGTGAGAAAACATTAAAATTTAATTTCTAACAAAACTTTTTTATGTTTGACTATAATTACAGTCATTAACACAAAAATGTTTTATCGGATTCGGAATTCATTATATTTATAGCATTCATACAAAAGTAAAAGTCAGTAAAAAAGTACAATGAAGTAACCATGTTCAATTACAAGCTTAAATGCACCATAACCATGCTCAGATTTAGAAAGTTAACAAACTAAACTTCAAATTTTTATCAATGACTTATCTTGATACATTCCACTTCAATGGTCTAACAAGAACAAGAAATCATGAATTAGTCCTAAAATGTGCTTGCTCATCTCTGTTTTATAGTCAACTCAATATTCAAAGTGAGGAACAAATAAGCGATGATTAGAAAATTGTTATAAAATTAATTTTTTGAGTCACGATATTAACAAATGAATCAATTTTTTGACGAATGAATTCAAAAATCAATTCATTTCATTTTGAAATTTATTCAAATTTATGACAAATATAGGTCTTTATGAATGATTGTAAAGTATCAAGGACAACTCAAGGCTTATTCTCAGAATATCGAAAATCATTTATAAAGAAAAGGTTTTAGGAACTAAAAACGCCGTTTCCCTACTTTTCCATTAAATTCTATGATTTTGATGGAGAATCGATATATTGTTTAAAATAAGTTTGACTCACAATTTGTTTGACTTAAGTTTAAAAGCAATTCTAGTGTTTGGCTCGAAGTTTATTCTGGTATTTGTCGGAAACTTATTCTCTCTTTTCATATATAATATATAATACAATTCATACATTGATTGTGAGCTAAGATTACTCGAAGCAAAAAATACATTTTTGTTGAATATTTGCTGAAAGTATTGATTTACACTTAAGACAGTTTTGCGTAATTCAATTAACAATATTTTATTTCAACCAAATGTTAAATTCAATTGAAATAACAAAATAAACACAATTTGGGTCTTCTTTTTGGAAGTGTTCGGATAATATTCAGTGCTCTTCAGTAGTGGACCCAAAAATTGGAATCTATTGTCAATATTAGACTCTTTTGTTTTGATAAAGAATTCAAATAAATCGCTTTCATTGTAAGCAAAGACGAATTGCCTTCGAATAAGAAGTGGGAGAAGACCTAAAACCTAAAAACATGAGAGTTGTGGCCGTTTTCTGTTCTTCAATCGGTTATCGGTTTTCAGTCCATTTTGTTTTCAGTCGATATTTAGCTTTGAGTTGTTTCGCTAGAATTGGGTTTGTTTTTATTATGTGCTTCGAATACAATGAGGAAACATAAGCCTATCAGCTATTGGTTAGAGCGGACATACATTCACTTTAGGAGTCTTCACTTTTTGGCAAAACATCAAAAGACGGCTATTAATGACTTAAGAGCTGATGGCATACAATCACAAACTTTTTTGTGATCAACAAATAATTAAAACTATTTTATAAATTATTGAAAAATCATTTTAATGGCGATTATTAGACTGTTCTTCATCAGAGATTTGAGTGTAATATCTGATGGTTGTGCCCACACTCTAAGAGAGAGGTTTCAAAACAAGAATTAAGTTAAAAGACAATTGTCTTCTTTTGAAGTTCTTTTATTTATTTATTCAAATAATATATTCTTTGAAAATATTAGCAAAAGTTTTAGTGTTTTGAAGAAAATCAATTTATCCAGGCATTAGCTCTTGGAAAAAATATTGACTAAAAGTAATCCTTGAAATAATTTATTGACAGAAAAATTCGAAATTTTGTCCTTTTATTGAATAATACATTTATTGAATTTTTCAAATTTGAGTGAAACTATGAAATCGTTTCCATTCTTTTATCCAATTTTGACACAAATATTGCAATTCTTTGAGAGAATATGGAATTCATTTATAACTGAATTGTGTTGTGTTGTGTTCGTGACATTCGTTCAAAATATGAAAATAACTGATTTTCGCTTAAATTCTTGAGATTAGAATTCAGAAGAGTATCACTACTTCTCAAACTTCAAATTATCAGACAATTTATATATCGATTTAAATTTTGAGTTTAAAATTTCTGCAATATTTTCATATCTCTTATACTTTTAACTCAATATTTTAGAAATCATTAAATAATTTTAATTTAAAAAACTATTTTCTAAACAATAATTATTTGTATATAATTTTGATAACTTTCGATAATTTTTAAGTCAATGATTATCATTTAAAAAATATTGATGACCTTGATAATATAATTACAACTATTCCTATGACTGAGAAGCGATGAAAGAATTAGTTTAAGGGAATAATAAGGAGAATATAGTGTTTAAGGCATCCAATAATATATCGAAAGAATAACTTTATTATAAATTTTCTTATTGAAAAAGATTTTAAGCAAATTATATATAGGTTTTGTTGCAACTTGCAAGATACTTTACTTATTTTATTTCTATTTAAATAATTGTTATCATAATTATGAATATTTGTGTCGGTTCAGTTATGTAAATGACTTTTCTGAGCCTATCTTTAAGCTTTTGGATATAATTTGTCGGTCGATCACCACTTTTGCCAAAATGAGTTCAATTTCAGTGAATAATAATTGTATTTCAATATTAAAAATTCAGGATTTGATTCAAAATACGATAAAATTATAATTCAATTATTTTATTTAAAAACAGTAATAAATAATGAAAAATAGTTAAAGTGTTTGTAATGAAAAAATAGTTTATGAAATAATTTGTGAATAATTAGAAAAAAAGACAACATTTTATGAAATGATAAAAAGTCAGAAATGAAATAATTGTGTAATAAATTGGATACTAATCGGAATCGGAGTCTTCTATTGAGAAATCGTTATAATCGATCGCTTGAGTATTGATTTGTATAACATTTGCTCTGTTCTTGTCTTCATTAGCGTTAGTCTGAAAAATGATTTCATCGTTTGTTTCATCCAAACGATTGGCGGCCAAATATTGGGATAAAGCGTTACATAACTCGTGTTCATTGATTGGATACCCCTTCCGCTCATAAGAGACGACTTTGTCTAAAACATTTCTGAATTGATTGTCAGCCCTTTGCAAATGTTTAGGCATTTGTGAGACAAAAGGCATTATATCAATGACAAGACTAGTGGTATTCCAAAATGGTCTCTTTTCTGGCAAACATTCTTTGATTTCACGTTTCAGTGAATTCGCCAAACGATTGACGGCAAATGTTTGTGGTTTTGTGAAACCCTTGAATTCACGCTTTGGTTTTGATTTTATATCATTTGATGTCTTATTTGCATCACTTGATTGGCGATTAGTGTCCGATAAGTTAAAGGTAAGGCCTCTAATTGCGAGCGAAGACTTATATGACTCGAAAATAGACTTAGAGTTAAAGTGATGTTCGCCTGAGAAAAGAGCGTCGCATTCAGACAACCATTGAATGCAGTTCTGCGCGCATTCGAGACTATCACAGAATTCGATATAATTTTGGTGAAGCCATGCGTTAAACACATCACTGGACACCATTAGTTTGTCTGCAATACTGTCCGGATTATCGATGAGTGCAACTCTTTCTTTATCGTTGAGATGTGGCGGTAGTTCTGTTTTATACTCCTCTGAATTCGAGTCATTGATATTTGTCTGGTTTTGTGAATCGATTCGTTTGGCGTAAAGAACTTTTCCGATGGCGTGAGTTATAGTCAGCGACGAATCTCTCGACAGATAATCATTATTTAAGACAATATTTTCTTTTATTTTACGCGACTTTTTGACGCTTTTATCGCATTTCTTATCGATTGAATGCATATAAACCAATTGTAAGTTATTTATTGCACATCTGATATCACCGGAAGAGCCATCGATCAGACACTGGATTTCATCGTTGGATAACTGATTGTTAGTTAAGCGCTGAAGTGTTTTACTCAAAGATACGTTAGTTATCGGTTTGAAACTTATTGTTGTCATTCTTAGCTCTTTCTGAAGATTCTTCGGAAGTAATCTGTATTCATCTGAGTGTCCATTAATTAAATCAGAGATTATAAATACAATAGGGATCAGACGTTTACTTCGATTCAAAACTCTCAGCTCTTTATGAAGTGATTCCGGTTTTAAGAGGAAAATATTCGGAAACTCTTCGATAAGTATTAATCGATGACTCAATCGATTGACAAACATTTGAGAAGTGGTGTCACTGACGACATCAGACGACACTAAATCTAAACGTTTATATCGCATACAATCAGATATGAATTTCTTGAAGTTTTCCGATTGATTTAAATCAAATGAATAATTCTCTTCTCTTTCACTCATATTATTGTCAATAATTTTTTCAAATTCTTGATTATAACTCTTGTATTCAATCACTTCTA
Source organism: Galumna obvia (assembly GCA_034695785.1). Taxonomy (NCBI): domain Eukaryota; kingdom Metazoa; phylum Arthropoda; class Arachnida; order Sarcoptiformes; family Galumnidae; genus Galumna; species Galumna obvia. The sequence goes on from JAQFZM010000406.1 coordinate 18,916, forward strand.
CATTGAATTCTTTGGCCAAAACTTTCAATGAAGTCGTTTTACCTTAAAATGTAAATTATTAATCAATTCACTAAACCATTGGATCAGTTCTAAGAATATTATGTTTTGCTTTAATTAATTGATTGATTACCTGAACCGGAGGGTCCGTTCAAAAGCAAAAATCTTGACTCAAAGTTATTAATAATGAATTGTCGGCGAAACCATTCACTCAATTCTTTTCTTTTATATGAACTGAACGCCAATTCATTGCTATTCTTAGCGTACATCGAATCCAATAAACAAATTGAATTACTTTTAAAACAATCACTGGTTTTGGTCTCAATTTTTTCGTTTAATTCTTTACTTAAACGTCTTTTTTTCGTTATCTTTACTCCGCATTTAATACCATTTATTTCATCGGAGGGACCAAACGATGGTTTGATCCAAAAATCAGTCAATTTTTTAGACATTTTCCCAAAAAAAATAATAAAAATAAAACCTTAAATAAAAGTCAAAATAAAACAATAATTATTAAACATTTGTTTATTTATTTACAAATTTTTGAATTAATTGAAGATTTCTTATGAACCGAAAGATGGCATTACTTTAGGGTTTCCACAAAAAAAGTAGAATATTCTTAACAATTCATTTGAATGATTACACTAATTATGTACTAATTTTGTACTAATATTTTAATTTAAAATTAAATTCAAGATTTAAAGAAATGTTTGACATAATATTAGACACAATATTATAATTAAGTAATAAATGCGAATAATTTCTTAATTACTAAATCGATAAATTGTTTAAGAATTTTAACATTTTATTAATTGCAGTTTAAAAATATGTTTTAAAAGAGGTTTATATAGTTTTCATATAGTTTTCTATTTTCATGTCTCAACTAAAGTCACTCTTTTCTTGTATTTCATCTGAATTTCAATTCATTAGAGAAAAGTTTTCAAAAAACAAATTCTCTAATAATTCCCATTTTATTTGTGAATTTGAATATAATTAGAATAGTAATCCTTAGTGAAAAAAAGAGCCTTGATTATTAGTCAAATAAAAATCTTATTTAAAATGTATTCGAATATTTAAATTTATTAGTAATTCAGTGTTTGTGACTAAAAAATCAGATAAAAAAAATACCGACAAAGAGTTGAATAAATGGATTTACAAGAATTTATTTAAATTCAAAAATGCTTTGACTCAAAACAAAACTCATTTCATATTTTATTTGTTCTTAAAATTATGTAATAATTTGTAGGATTTATATAAAGAAAAACTTCTGATCCCTTTTCACAAACAACTATTGATTTTTCGCTCAGAAATAATTTTTTGCTCAGTTTTCAGATAAAAGCCTTATATTATATTATTATATATATAAGATAATTAGTGTACAAAATATCAGTCGATCTATAATTTGAAGTTTTTGCACAAACAATAGATACTCTTTACTCATATAAATAGGATTTAATTTCTGTTTTTTATACACAATTTTATAGAACTTTTTTGAGTCGTCTTAAATGTCAGTACCAAGTTTATTTAAAATATCACACATAAAACTTAATTAAATATTCCCTTTATTACATTGTATCATGGGCAACTATTTATTAGTAATTTTGAATACACTTGCTCATTTTATAAAAGTTTAATCATTTAATAAACTTTGCTCTTCAGATAAGGAACAATGGGTTAAGATTTCAATCAATGGTTGATGTAATTAATGAGTGCCATAAAAAATCAATATTATATGAATGCATAAAATACTCAATTGATTAGAGATTTAGTAAAAAAAGAACCAAAATTAGAGCTCATATTAATATATTGAATGAATGATAATTTAATAGTAATATATTTAACCCAATTTTGTTTTAAATACCTTTAATCAAAAATTGAAAAAAATCGTGTATGGCTTTGGTAATTTTAATCTTATTAACTTTAAGGTTTACCTTAATCTGTACAGTAATTAAGAAGATTAATATCCCTAAACATTATATGGTGGTAATACTATTTGTTATATTATTTGTTAATTTACAATAAATAACTATTTTTAGAAGTATTGCTAACATTTCTAAATATTTTTGAACAAAACTTATAAAAACTAGAATTAAGTTCAATAAAAGGTGTGATTATAGGACTCAATAAAAACAATATAAAACTAATAGTTCTTAAATGTTTAGATTATTATTAGTTTGCGCTCAAAAGAACTGATTTAATGAAAAAAAGGGGGAAAACTTTTCAATGATTTCTTTTAAAATGAAGAGTCCTTCTGAGCAAAGAAGTGATGAAAGACGATGACTGTTGCCTTCAAACCTATTATTTTCAGTAATTCTTTAAAAATGAGTTTAAAAGAAATTCAAAGTTAAAATCTAATCGATATGACATTAGACGATAAACCCCTCGTCGTCGACACTATTCTCTAAAATATTTATCTAAAAAGTGTCTAAAAAATAGAAATGAATTCTAAGAGAACTTATTGACTCCTTTAAGATTAATGTTTAGCTCTACTTTTGCTAATCATATATTTATTGAATAAGTTTATATAAATAATATAAATATTTTATTACTTACAATATTATATGAATTCTTTCAACAGATTTGAAAGAATTTTACAAATAAATATAGATTGAGTTCATAATAATAATTATTTGTGATAATTTTTCCTAATATTTTTAATAATTTATAAATACATATCAATTAATAGTATTTTTTGTATTCCACTAATTTTTAAAGAGCTAAAAGGGCTTATTTTAAAATGAACTAGATACTAATGGTATTTAAGAACAGAAAATATAAGTTATTTCTTCTCAAATCAAATTTATTTATATATTAAGAATTTTGAGTTAGATTTTAATATTCAACAATATTTCCTGGTTGAAATTATTAATGTAATTATTGCATTTAATCAAATACCATGCATAAGAATTCCTAGTTTAAAATATTTGCATATTTTGACAAAAGCAATGGAAGAAAAAAAATTGATGCAATTTTGTTGATTTACTACAGATTTGTGTTAAACTATGTTTTTAATAATATAATTGAGAACTTAAATGAATTTATTTTTAAAAAACCGATTTAAAGATACATTGAATGCAAAAATGTATGCCTTTTCAGCCCATTATTACAATAATTCCATTAATAGTAAAATCAAAAAATGGTGAAAACACTTTCACTCGATTTCGTTATCACAAAAAGGAGGAAAACTTTTAATTCCATACACATTCAATGAGAGATCATTACTCCTACATAAAAACTCCTGTATAAAAAAAGAGATCTAATAAGTAATAAAAACTGTGAATCAAAAGAAATAGTGAAGAGAGGGCCGACCCAAACACACAATTCACTCTTTTATCAGTTCTAATATTTATTGTTTGAAAAATAAATGAGATTTTCTTTCAGATTCTTTAAAGCATTAAAAAAGAGAAATAAGTAAATAAAACAAAAATGAATGCATTAGTGTTGAGGCTATACTTTCTTTTGTCTGAGAAATCCATAAAAATGGTGTTCATTAGACTATAAGAATAATATTATAATATAAGTCATTCTTTTTTGAGATAAAATTATATGTTTTCTGACAAATATTTCACTTTAAAAAATAAATAAATGTTTAAATTATTGAAAAGTAATTTTAAAAATTTATAAATTTAAAAGTACTCTAAAAATCTTTATTTCAAACCCTTATTTCAAAGCACTCAATACTTTTAAGTCATTCGAATAATATCCGAAACTTATTTTGAATTAAAAATAGTCAAAAAACTCAATCAAGTTATCATGATGAATTATTTTAATGAATTGCTCTCTCCCTCTCTCCCTCCCTCTCTCTCTCTTTCTCTTTCTCTCTCTTCATTAAATTGTAGGCAATATTTTTTCATTTGAGGATTAAATTCTAGAAATTGGGATAAAAAGAGAATTATTATAGCAATCATTTATTGTGTCTTTTCTGTTGACAAAAAGATCTTAGAGTTGAGTGTAGAAAATGTTGGGACGAATTGCAAAATCAAGTAATCCGTGTCTGAACTGAAATTCAATATAAAGTGAGTCTATTGTTAGTGAAAGACTAGAATAAAAAATTTCGTTTAGAGTCATCTTTTCGTACGTCATTTTCACAAATTATTGATTTCATTAAAAAGAATCAATTCTTTGCTAAACAAATTATATCTTGCTACTTTCTTATAACTCAATCAATTACAAATCTCTATTTTTGTTATTCACTACAAAAATCAATATAATGACTGACTTTTATGGATTAAATTTGTCTAAATTTAGCTTGATAATAAACAGGTTCATTAAAAATTTAATTGATAAATGTAGTCGAGCAGATTTTTCAGAATTTAACTAATTAAGAGTAATGAAACAACTCTTAATAGCTTATTAGTAATAAGTTATTATAGCTTGTATCAAAATGTGGCAAGCAACATTCGTGACCAACTTGATGTCCTCTATTAGAAAATCATAATTTATTCTAGGTGAGAATTGCAAGATTTCTCATAAGTTCTGAATCTTTTCTTTAATGTCGAAATCAAATGGATATTAGTTTTGACTCAAATTGAAATTCTTTCTAAGAATTCAATATATTTTTCAAATTGTATTACATTTGAAACAATATTTGACTTCAGTCCCAAAGTATCGTAAGTAACAAAAAAATTAGATTAAAAGTGTTCTTTACTTTTATTGGTTTTAAAAAACAGTGAAACATAAATTTTATCCTAAAATTGTTGTTTCGATGCCATCATATTATTGCAAACATTTATTTGTGATTAATTCTATTGTTTTGTATAAAATATAAATAAATAGATAGGAAACGTCCTTAAAATGAACCTGTTGTAATTTATATTCATTATTATAGATTTGATAAATTCTAATAACAGACTTATATAAATATCTTCACATAAAAACAGTAATAAGTTTCTAATATTAAGTTATTAATAATAACAAAATTTAGAACACAAAAGACCTGACATTTGTATCCATACTTTATATAAAAGTATATAAAATTAATTAATAATAAAATTACTTAATAAAAGTTATATTTTTTAAAATATAAAAAATATAACAAAAGATCAAAATAGAGGACAGAATGCTTTTTAAATTTTTAATTTTTTTTAATTATATTAATTTTATTCAAAATTCAAAAACATTTGAGAAAATGAAATACTTTTGACAAAACTATTGACTGCTTTTTGTTATATATTCTTATAGAACTAAATTCAATAAAATATTTTTATTGAATAATAAAAATTTATTGCATAACTTATAATATCTAGAAATTGAATTAACCAGTAACATTTGTTTAGCTGAAATGGAAGAAAGTTACTATTTCAAGTGAAATATTGAATTATCTTGTGAAATCTAATGGAATTTAATGTCCATGTTTATAAAAAAAGGTGATGAATGAAAATATTTTCCATTTGTTGGTAGTGTTAGGGGTAGTGGTTGTGGTAATAATCGGATGTTTTACGAGTCATAGAATACATTTAGTGGTAAAGTTGTGGTGAATAGTCATAGAATTAAAGTCTATCGGAAAAAGTCTTTCGAGATTTGAAGTGAATAATCTTTTTGTCGTTATTTTCAATAAATATATCGAAACTTCTTTTTGTGAAAACTTTTTATGAATTCATATATTCTTATATAAGTTTTACTCATTTTTTCACAAAATATTGGATATAAAGCAATGATTTTGAATATCAAATTTATTCTTCTCCTGTGGTTCCACTATTGGTAAATCATTTCTCATTTCTAAGATGCAAAAGTAATGACCATGCCCACTTTATAATAAAGACCAAATAAAATAATCTTGCTATCTTTTTAACAAATAGAATTCTAATCTCTGAAGAGTAAATTTTTATATAATATGTAAGATGTGGTTTTATTTATATTAACCTTGTTCAAATAGTAAAATCATTTTCGAATTCTTGGTAACCATTAAATAATAATATATTTGAAATTCTGCTCTTTTTTAGTGAATTTCAATGTGTTTTCCCAAAAGAGACACAAAATCTTCGGTTTTAATCAAATAATTGAAAATATAAGGAATTGACGGATAAATTCAATTGTGATTTATATAACGATTATATAAACGAGAAAATAATGGATTTCGGACATACCATAGCTTTTATGTCATTTTAAGGACACAAAAAGTAGAACCAACTCTTGGGACTAAACTTTTATAATTCGATGAAATAAATTTTAGAATACGTCTAAAGAAATCAATGAAAAAAAGTTTCAAATTTCATATTAGTTTCAAAAAAGAAAAAGTTTAAAAAAGACAATATTTTGGGTAAAAAATAGCCAAACCTTTGATATAAAACAAAATAAAATATAATACTTTAATATAAAATATAATACAAATTTTGACTCAAAACAATAAGAATTTAATAAAGAGTGAAGTCGTGTCAGACTTTTGTGATGTTAATCTAAAAATAAAATAATTGATCTAAAAATATAAATTTGTTTCACTCTTTAAGATAAAACAGAATAAAGAGAAAAATAAAACAGTTTTCAAATAAACTTATTTTTAAACAAATGGATTCCAATGGGTTTCCATTGGGTTTAATTTCATGAACAACAAAGTGTTAAATAAGCCCTAAAAGAAAATCATTATTAAAATAGATTTGCAGAAAATGAGTCTCAATTTAAGAGGAAAAGTAGTCGACTGACGAGACTCTAGCCTTTCATTAGAAATAATTTTATTGATTTTTGGTTTTATTTTGAAACTAACATTTTATTAAACTAACATTTTATTTCTCTTTCAATTCCTCCCTTCCCTTCCCTTCCCTTCCCTTCCCTTTCTTTCTCTATTACTTTTTTTTATACAAAACTCATGAAAATAAGTTAAACTTTATTTTAGTTTTTTTAAGAGAACATTAGTCTTAATATCAAATCAATTAAATGAAATGATTACCGAAAATGATTTAACTTAATTAAATGTTCAGAAGCTCTGACCCGTTCTGGAGGTCTAACACATTGATATTAATGGCGGCGATTCTCATTTGTTTCCAAATAAATTGAAAATTAAAGAGAAACTTATTTTTTCTCTACATTTGTCTCTTGTTTTGCTTCAATTAAGTGAATAAAACAATGAATGAAATAACGGCTCATTTGAAACAGAAATAAATCAAATGTTTCGTCAATAGATCTAATGTTGAAACCAAGAAGTAATGAGTTTATCGTCAAAATATATAAAACAAATCACATAAATATAAGGTATCAACGGATCAATTCTTGTTACTATTGTTTTCTAACTCATCCGCCAACTTATCATTTCTTTGCCAAAAGGCATGACTTATGAACCATATTTGCGTCACTAAAGAGATAATACAAAGAAAATGAATTTAACTGATTTGAAATGAATGCTATAATTTTGATAGTTTTAGCAAAATATTTCCCTTTATTTCTACGATAGGAAATGTGTGGAACAGAATAAGAATGATATCAATTATCACTTTATTTGACATTTTTATATTCCATTCTCTCATTTCAATCGAAATTTTGAATTAAAGGCTTTGAGTACTTCTATTGAATACTTTCAGTTATTTATATTCCTTATAATCGCAATTCATTTCTTTGATTTCTTTCAATTCTTTCTATCACTAAATGATAAGAAAATACCAAAAAATAACATTTAATTTGAAAATCAAACAAAGAAAATGTGTTTTATATTTATATCACATCTAAAGTGTTTATTATACTCATTGTATACTATCGTTAAATTAATGTCTTTTAAAGTTATTAAATAATTATAAAAGGGTATAGTTTTTGGTAATAATTTCTATTTGTTCATGAATTTTGTAAAATATTTATTTTTAGAAAATTAAATTGAGCAAATGAAAAAGTATAGCATAGTATCTAGATCAAATGTCTAATTAGTATTTACTATTTTTAACTTAAATTATTTAATAAGAAAAATCAGAAACAATTCTTCCGATAGATTTTGGAAAAACTAATTTAGTGTTCGTTCGGCAAACTTTGCATTTTGTGATGCAATCAAATATAAGACATTTAATGTTACGACTAAAGAGCTTAACTTTAAAAGTAAATTGGGTTCTATTGTTTCCAACATTTTGTTAATCGTTAGGCACTACAAATGAAATGAAAAAAAAATATAAAACTAAAACAAAGTTAATCGGAAATATCTCTCAAACAATGAATAAAATAACAAATTCAGAGAAACAAATAAAAATTAAACTTATTTTTAGTCTCTAAAAGAATTCTTTAATTTCAATGAATTTCTCAGATAAATAGCTTTTATATAGTATTAGATTTTTTTTGGGTAACATATCGTTAGTTGTTATGTTTGAGTCTAACCTTGCACCATTGAATTTTATTCGTTTATTGTTAAGTAATCTCTACTTTTTATTTCTGAATTCAATCGTTATTTCGGATAATATTCTGAGAAATACTTTTGAAGTTTTCTTGAAATTAGTTTCGAATCATTAAATTTGAAGTTTTGTTTCAAAAGGGAAAGCATTTAATGAAACCTATCTCTGAGTGCAGACACGGATTTGATTTATTACTATATTTTGTTATATTTCAAAACACATTTCAAACTTGTTTTTTGTAACCGAATTGACAACAATTATAAGCTTTAAATATATATATAAATACTTTCAGCTTTTCTGAAAAATATCCCTTAAATGTGATAAATAAAGCATTAAAAAATGGTTTTCCCTTAAAATAGTTACATAAACACTAACTCTTATTTTTATTTGAATATTTTTTTTTTTTGCTTTTCTCAGATTTATTTTAAATTTTCAAAAGATTTATTGCTTTAAAGAGTTAATCAATTTATTAAATGTTTAGTTAAATATAAATAAAATTGAGGTACGTTTTCATTCAAATTACACATTAATATCCATTTTGTATATATAAGTCAATGACTAATCGAATACCAAAATATTTGTTTTAGTCAAAACTTACTTAACTATAACAGAGAGTAAAAACTTTATTTGCATTAAATGTGTTTGAATTAAATGGAAATGAGCTCTAAAAGAGCTGAAAAGTTAATAAACACTTAATAAAATCTAAAATAATTATTGAATTTCAAAATAGGTTTTAAACTTTGTGAAAGTGACCCTCAATAATGATCGGTACACATCCCTGAGTTTTGATACATTTAGTTAATGATAAAAATCTTTGAAAATAGTTGAGTCAATGAATGCTCTATTGATAAATGTTTCATAAAAACTGTAAACCGATAAAGGATTTTATCGAAATTGTATTTCAAAATGATTTCATTTTTTTCATTTTAGAAGTTATTTATCGCTGGTTTTCAACATTTATTCACTTACACTCTAATAACTTTTAAAATTATCAGAGATTATCATGTATTCAAAAATACCCAAATGTTCAAACATACAAAATGTTAATAACAATGTGAATTGATATTTCATATAAATTATAGATGAAAATAATGTCACTAATATCTAATATTAGAAAAGCTTAGAAAAGTCTCAGAATAAGCTTAAGGTGTTTTTTCTAGAATTTATCTTTTAAAAATTATTCCTAGGAACATTTCAAAAATTTCACACAAAAGTCTGTTTTATAAAAAGAACTCAAAAAATAAAATCTTATGAAAATCTAAGAAAAATATTTCGTAACAAAGAGTTAAAAATAGGTTTTCTTTGAAGATTTTAACTGAAATCAAATTCAATAATTTGTTTAAATAAAACTATGAAATAGTATTTGACTGAAACAAACAAATTATTTGAAATTTTATTTTCAAATAAATTCTGTTTTGAAAATCTTAAACAAAATTTTATTTGAATTTCAATCGAAAAAATAAAAATGAAATACATTTTGAATTTCATTCATTTATTTGGTTTAATAATATTTATATTATATTCAAATCTTTGTTATGAATAATATTAAAGGAATTGAAACAAAAATAGTAAATAAAAATAAATTCTCTGTTTTTTCATTTAAATTTAATTCACAGAAAGAAGTGTTTAAGTGAAAGGAAAGCAACAAAATAAGAGGTCTTCAGTATTACAAAAGTTGAGATAATTTTTTTACTTAATTTTCTTAAAGTAAAGTATTTCAACATTTGTGAGCAGTAAAACAAAATTATAATTTACATAATAATCGTATTTTTAGAATAAGTTTTGAGTGAAAGACATAAATTTGATTAAAGTTTATCTTTTCATTTAAATGCAAAACAATGAAATCCTAGTCTTCAAACTTTTATTGATTTAGAGGTTTGAAAATAGTGTCGAATAGTCTTTCTTTTTACAAATTAAACAGAAAATCAGAGGAGAGAAGTGCTCAGAATATATTTTTCATAAATTATTGTCTCATACAGTCATTGTTCGATATAACAAATCCCCATATATGAACCAGAAATTTTATATTACCAGGTGCAATTTGTATATCATTCTTCTTAATGGAGATTTGTAAAACTCTTCACAAAACTTTAAAGTCTAAAGTATTTACAAAAGTCTAAAAAGAGTCTAAACCATAACTAATGTTTTAATCTTTCTTTTGGATAAAAACAATGATTAGTAAATATATTCGTTTATTAATTAATTTTTAATATTTTTGTATTATTGGTTCTCAAAATATTGATTTACAAAAATAATGGTCATAAACAAAGTGTTAATTTAACCAAGAACAATTGTATTTTTATTGATATATTTTTAAATTCAAAATTTCTTTTTGATGTCTTCTCTTAGAGATTATAGCAGAAGACTTTTGAAATGTGTCGCATATTTTTATCGATAACTTGCAAAACCTGGAAAGTGTCGAATTTGATTGAAATCTGTCTCTTTATTAAAACAGTGAACAAACAAAACGATTTTTTTTGAATAATTCAAAGGAAATGTTTGACAACGATTTGAAAGATTTCTGTCACAAAAAAAGAAAAAAAAAGAAAATGTTTACTCATTTTTCAATAAGAGTTTTGTCACAAATATTTTATTCTATTGTCATAAATATTTGTTGAGTGAATCACTTTAACTAAACTTTAAATTAAAATTCAAATTAAACTATAAATTAATAGAATTATAGTGTATTTAATATTATGGATGAATTTGATAATTTAAAAGGTAAATTGTTCAAGCTAATCCAATTCAGGAGGAATATTATGATATTTACATATAAAATGATTTGCATCTGACCTTTATTGAAGCGAAAGGGAAAACTCCTCTAAACTCATGAGAATTACCTATAATTACTACAACTTTTGGGAATTGATGTCCAAAATTGTATTCATTTTGTTTTTAAAAGTAAATTCAATTTAATTCAAAGACAAACTTTTCTCATAATTTGTTGCGAATTATTTGCTTTCATTACAATTAAAGTTTAAATAAAAAGCTTAAATTGATTTATCGGTTAAATATTTGAAGGGTCTTCAAAGGGTTTGAATCCTTGACAAATACTATCCCTTCCTTTTTGATGATTTCTATTTATTTAAGAATAGATTCGTGATTAGTGACTGCATAAAAGAGTTGCATAAAAATAATATTAAAATCATTTAAAGTTATTTTTTTTCTAGAATTTTGCAGAAACTTTAATATCAATATATAGTTGCGGACATAACTATGTAAGGTCACTTAAACCTCTATAACTCTTGAAGGGATAAGTGGATTTTTAAGCGGTTTTCACTAAAATGATCTTGAATAGTGGGAAAATTTGAAAAACTATAAATAAAAAATTTATACCTAGATAAAATAATTTTAATTAATGGTAAACTAAAAATTGATAGTTTTATGAAAATTTGAATGAATATTTTTATAAACTTGTAACTTTCAATATACACAAATATATTTTATAATCATCATAACAAATGAAAAATATTGTGGTGGTCACTTGCCCCTCCGCGACCACTTTTTTGGCCAATCTTTCGATATATCAGCTGTTTTTAAAGCTCCTGATTATATATAAACAGAATTTCGATGTTTTATTATTAATCAATAAACTTATGTAACGTTTAAAAAAAATTATAAATTTGATTCTTATATAATATTTATTGAATACAAATCTTTAACAATAGTTTATTAATATAAGTCAATATAATGTTGCTAGGTTATATTTAATCTTTATTTAAGCCTTTCGCTAATAATTATAGCGGTTTGTGTCCAACGTAGGGATTATACAAAAAACTGATTTTAAGTTCTTTTTTAGATATCAATTGAATTTGACAAGGTTTATTTCATTGAGATATAAGAGTACCTCTCTTCTAAGTACCTCTCTAGGTACTTTTCTCTGACTTTAAATCTATTTTTAAATTTTATTTATAATAAGTTATTATCATTTCATTAGAGAAAAATAAATTATTATTGAAATGAAAAGTATTGCACAGAATTTGTACGAAATCATAGATTTAATGAAAGCTCTTTTTCAATGAACTTATAATTAAATAAAATTAAAAATGAAATAAAATTGAAACAAATGTCTTCTTATCATTAAATTAAGTTAAATCTCTCTTTAAGTGTAATTTCTTATCATTTGAGTCGACATTTGGCTGAAAAATGTGGAAAACATTTATAAATATTTAATAATTGAGTGACTCTTATGTCTACAATTTACGAAACTTGAAAACCAATGATTCGCTAGAATTCTTACTAAAATTAATAATTAAAATCATTACAAAATTGTTGACATTTTCTTAATAAGTTTGTCCATCAATTAATTAGATTTTATTGAATACCATGCAACATTTAAACTTAGTTAATCTCGAAAATTGAAGTTCATTTATAAACAGAATATATTCAAGTATTTCATTAAGTAATTCTGTTTTGGCACAAATCACTTACAAATTGAACTAAAAAATTGAGATAAACTTAATTTTCATTTCCAGCGATTGTCTTATCTTTTATTTTTGACTTTAATTATTAAATCTTATTTTTCATTTTATGGGTTTTTATTTTATAAAAGCATTTTTCAGTTAAATATTTATTTTTATATTATTTCCATGAATTGTGAATTTATTTTCAAAGAGTTTTAGCTAACAACCTTGCTCAAATGTTTCTAAATTTTCAAATATTTTGTTTAAACTATAAAGACTATAAAATATATTTTTAATGGCTTTTGTATTAAATCGAAGTCAATAGAAAATTAAATTAAATTATTATTTGTTAGCATTAGTTAAAGTTAAGGTCATTTTTTAAATATTGATACAATTTTATTAAAAGTGAGTTAACTCCACACTATTGAACTGTATGTCACCCAAAAACAATATATGGATGACTTTAGGCCTAAAACGATTGAACTCATAATTTTGAACAAGATAATTGTATTCATTTCTTTATTGACTTTTTATTCAATGCATTCAATATTGACCAAGATTCATTAGGGATATTTGTATAATACTTTAGACTAACTATCACCACTAGAAAAATTCTGGTGTGTTGGTTGAGGTAGTTTCACAGGCTAAACTAATTATTAATAATACAAAATATAGACGTTAAAGTTCACATTTACCATAGAAAGTAGGGTTAAAATATGAGTCATTAGCCCTTTTTTGTATTATTAATAATTAATTTGGCCTGTCAAACTACCTCTACCAACACACCAGAATTTGTCTAGTGGTGATAATCACTTTAGACTTATATCATCCATATATCGTCTATGGGTGTCACACTTTTATATAGAGTTAGCATGGTCCAAAATCATGAGTTTAATCGTTTTAAATCTAAGTGAGCCATATATTCTCTATGGGTGACATAAGTTTTCTATGGTTGCACATAATTTCACCATACATATTTGTACATGCTAAATATAGAGTTACTTTAGCCCAGAAGTGATTTTTAACCTTTCACTCAATGCATTCAATATTAAATTTAATTAAATTATGATTAAAATAGTTTTAGCGAAAACTTATTCAGTACTGATTTGACGTTCAATTAGTGATGAAAAAACCAAAACTTTTTTACCAAATATTAATGTCTACTTTACAAGTGATGATCACTTCAATAGATTTAATAGACTTTCCTGTGTTTTGTGTTTGTAATTCACTTCAATTAAGTGTTGATGACATCGATGAGAACCACTCCAGATATATCTGTTCCTTCAATTTGTGGCCCAATTTATGGAAGACATTAAAAGTAAGTTTTTGTAAAATTAGAAAATTTCAAAATCTCTTGAATAGATTGAAACCCATTTTTCAATTATAAACTAGGACTGCCAAAATCGAGTAGGTTTTGGAGCAATATTTTTTTCTATTCTTAAATACTACTACCATGTTAATATAAAAAGTGTACCCTTTAATAATCATTTATATGTAAAATATTTCACCTTTTCCTTATGTTGTATCATGCAGAGTCAGCGAAGTCCTATCCAGTTTTCAATGATTGACGAGTTGTTGATGACGAGGGGTGACGTAAAAAAGACACACACATTGAGTGACATCACACTGTATTACCATATATTTTATGACATTATAAAATATCTCGACTTTTATATAAAATTCATATGAAAATTCTGTTAATATTTTGTGCATTTTATGTGATAAACAGGGTATGTCTTTTTTACGTCACTACTCGTCATCAACAACTTGCAAATCATTGAAAACGGTTAAACCCTTCATTGATACTGCTGCCCGTTTTGCGAAATATTCCCCCCTATATTGTAAAAGACTGTATAATTAGTGATGAATATTCTCGGTCAAATACCGAATCAGACCAAATATGACCTCCGAATTTGAAAAATTATTATCGGTCATATAAACAAATTAACCGAAAACGACCGAAAATATCAGAAAAATTGTGAAAATTTTGAAAAAATCTCAAATAAAAATAAAATGGTGTTCATAAAGTTACCCTCATCTCAATTCTACATCATCTATGATACACCAAAAAATATATTTTTTTAAATTTTTCACTACATTTACATAGTAAGTTTAGTATATGTTATCGTTTTGCACCCACCCGCCCACCATAATAATATTAATAATAATGAGTTTATTTATTATAACGCTTTAAGGAAATACAAAATTGTTGAAATACAAAGTTGTAATAGTAGAGACAAAAAATTTCCATATGCATCTCTTGAGAGTATTTTAATACGGTTTTCATTTATTTAACCGAAATTGAACTCCGAATTTAAGTTTTGGTCTACAATAAATTTCAACTGATCGAATATTACCTCTGATTTTAAAAAAATTAGCTGACCGAAAACATTTATTACTATAATCAATTATATTATATATAAAATATAAATTTTCAATTATATTATATATATAATATAATTGAAAAATGAGTGACAAAAAAATTTAGTAAAATTATAAAATTCAGAAACATTGATTTAGTATAAAACAATAGCCAAGCTCACCGAAAAATATAATATATGATTAAGAAAATTATTATTTTATAGATATATAAAACTTACCAATTAATACA
>JAQFZM010000407.1:0-34175 GCA_034695785.1 Galumna obvia
ACTTTAAAAGAGACTTTTAAAAATCATAAATTTAAAAAATTAATAAAATTATTTTACAGTTTTTAAAATTTAAAATTTTTTCATTAAAAAATAATTGATTTATTCTTTTAAATCATTATATAAATTGAATATAATAAACTAGAGATAATATTATTTATTTTATAATATATAATTCTTAATAAATATACAGTCAATTCTCGATTTAGGCATATTTTGGTTATTCAAAAATTTTTAACTTAAATCAAATTTGGCTTAAATCAAGATATGAAAAATATTGTATTAAAATTGAATAGACTACTTTATGATGAACAACTTTGTTGCTTAACATTTATTGATTATAGCTAAGATCAACCCTACAAAGCGTCTCAAATATGTTTGAAAATCATATAATAAACAAAATTTTTCCAAATTTTAATCAATATTGAGACGCTTTGCAGGGTTGATCTTAGCTATGATCAATAAGTGTTAAGCAACAAAGTTGTTCATCATAAAGTTGTCTATTCAATAAACACTAATTATTTTGTTTTAATTATGATCTAAATTTTCATAATGTTATTCTACGGGAAATTCGTGATTTTCAAAGTACTATAAGTTTTTTGTCTTTTAATCGATTTAAATGATTTTGGTGTCAAATGAAAATATGACTCTTTTCCTACCACAAACGTAAATAAAATCTAAAATTAAATTAAAAAAACATAATTAATTTTTAATTTTTAAAAACTATGTAAAATATATTGGTTTTGATTGAGTGACATATTATAAAAATATAACACATAAAACCGCATTATATACTGAATAATATGGAATTTATTTGATTTGAATATCTTTTGTAGTATTTTCATAATTAAAGTTTCAAATACCATACATACTTATGCCGGACTCTGTAAAATGTGCATGGAATTAATTACGTTTAAGAATAAAATAATTCTTAAATCATTTGATTAGTAATAAGCAGTGATGTCAATGTAAGCTTATATCAATAGAGTGGGTAATGTTTCAGGCCTTTAGGCATTCATAAAACTTGTGACTTAGGATTAGTAATTTTGATAGATAACTGTGTTAATTCTAATATAAATCTTATTAATCCCTTCCCTTATTTGATGTTATGTTTTATTTGAAGAGCTCAGCATATAAAATTTTGTGGCCACTGCTGGTGGCCACCCTGACATCACTGTGTATGAGTGTATACATGAATGTAATTTATATAATTTTGAGGAGGATTTAGGGTTACTTGAAGCCCACTTGACAGGACTAGTGTGATCAGTACTCCGACAAGTTTAAATAGATTGATAAATTTAAATGACTTCTTTAAACTCACCAAGATTGTTAAATATAAGTTTTAATTTTATTAAGGTTATTTCATTAAAAATGTTCAGAAAATTACAAACATTTTATTAATTTAAAGAAAATATTATAGAGAATTTTGAGTACTAATAGAATTCTTTTTATAAATATTTCGTGAAAAAATATTTATTTATAAAATATATCTTATAATTTATAGATTATAATCACCATTATATAAAATCAACTTGTTAATTGAATGAAATTTTAACAATTATAAAATATGAAGTTAATATTTTTATAGTTATCTTAAACCCATTATATAAGAAATGATAAAACCAAATACCATAAATATAAGCCAGAGTTAGCCAAATTAAAAGTCCCATTTAAAAGCATTAATAACGAAAATTACTGATTATTTTATTTGTTATTTGGGATCCTTTCATAACAGCGTTTATATTTATCATTAATAGACGACAAATAATAAGTTCCGACACGTAATTCATCGATTAATCCGATGGGTACATATGGAGCCCTATTATAGGTCTCTTCTCTCATATTAAGAGTGTCTTCAAATCTTTGAGCCGATACTTTCAAACGTTTATTCAAAACATTTGGAATATCAGAGATTACTTTCAGCAGTTTTATAAGCGATGAATGGACCAAACCTTCCGAAGAATGTACTCGAGCTGAGAACATGGAAGCTGCCATTCCTGATCCATACGAGAAGAATAATAATCGTTTGTGGAAATGTTGGTTAATCGGTTCACTTAAATTGGATAAAAAAAATTTTAAATAAATAAATATGAAATTTTAAAATTACCCTAATAGATATGCAATAAGACATCCCCAAATTGATGCCGTATATGAAGTGCCTACATTTTCGCATAGCATAAGACTGGTTTTCGTTTTCACATCAAATGAATCTTTGCTGAGATTTAATAGAATTTTCTCTAATTGTCGATCGCAATAAGTTTCTTCCAGTTTGACATTTCTATTTAAAACACAAACAAATTTATTAAAATAAAATTTGAGGGAAAAGCTTATTATTAATACATTTACGGCAATATTCTGTGTATATAATTATTGATCGATAAAGTATATTATGATGTATAAGAAATTTTATTAAAGAATGCTTAATTATAATGCTTATTTTGACTTTCATAACAACTTTTCTATTGACATATTCATATAAAGCTGACCCCCTTCTTCTTATCCTTATTTTTTGAGCTAGCTAAAATTTGATTATTTTCTAGAATTCTAGACTTAATATAGTTTAATATTTTAAATATAATTATTTTTTAAGCTAGAATTTTATAAGACTGTAATATGAATTAAAAACCGTGACTATCCCTTTATAAAGAGGTAGGGGTCAAAAGAAAAAAAATTTTTTGGCTAAACTAATGCTTTCATTATGTCTCTGATTTCTAAAATCAACTAAACATAAGGGAACCTTTTGAATTTATCAAGCAATATTCAGGACATTTCAGAAATTTTAAATGATAATACAAGAATTATTTAAATTTGATTAATTATCCCAAGGTTATTATTCCTATTAAAAAAATTTCCGCAAATTTAGGAAAAATTAAAATATAATTTTTAATGAGAACATATATTTTATACTTATATTTTTCTAATTGTTTGTTTATTTCTGTTGAATGTTTATCATTATTTTGAAGGAAATCCAAGAAAAAGAGCCGGGCCATTGATTTTTGGACAATTTTACAATATGGCGCGTGAAATAGAATTGCATCAAAATTGTCTAAAACAACAGGACCAATTTGTTTCTTAGCTTTCTCTAAGTATAAATGAAAGCATTTGTCCAGTGCCTCGATATAACACTGATTTGCTAGGTGTCCATCCACTATTGAAAACTCTGAATCCATAATCGGTTTATAGAAGTCATATGTGTTTGACATGAATGTGGATCTGACACTTCGATCGAAGACAATCGGAGCATTAGGTCCGACCAACATAGCAACTGCTGCACAACCACCTAATGCTCAAATAACTATTAATATATATTTATTTTTTTTATTACAGTGGATGATAGATCTAATTTACTACTGATCTTTTTAACTGACCTATCTTATAAACTAAATCTGAAAATCAAAAGCTATTTTCAAAGAAAATAATGTTGAATAATTGGAGTTATAATGACCAATGTTATAAATTATAACTTAGATGCGGAATATTTAAATTGCGCGCTTAAAAATATCACCAAGAAAAATGTATACCAAGAAAAATTGTCTAAAATTATAAAATATTTGAGGTCTTATTAAAATCATTTGTTTTCTTTAGAGTTCAACTTTAGAGAACATTATTGATAATCATTGATCAGTACATTCTTTTAATAATAGAGATTTGACCATGAAACAACGTATAGTAAAGGTTAAATATTAAATATATAAATGACTATTATAGGGTATAATTTTTATTTTAACATGGTAATAGTATTTAAGAATGCAAAAAAAATCGCTCCCAAAAACACTCGATTTGCCCCATCTAATTTATAACTTATAAATTTGAAATGTATTAAACCATTTATTCTAATCTAATTTCATTTTAGTGGTCAATTCGTGAGAAACTTTAAATTCATATTCTTTTAAAAACTGGAGGCTCTATAACTTTGGTATCAGGTATAGCCTGGAACTTGTGTACAAGATTATAAATCTGAAGGTTTCAGTCGACTTCTGGAGGGGTTGTCACCCTATTTCACTCTGTCATCACATTGTAATGGATAGGCATTCAAATCAAGGAAAACAAATAAAATTCTTGGGATAAGAAAAAAGAATAGCTTTTTATTGACAAATGGTTTAAGACATTTGGTTTCGCCATTTCTTCGTTGGATTTATTTTCGTCCGATTTATTGAGGATTAAGACTAATAACACTTAAAATGTTTCGATAAAAGCGGATAAAACCACTGAAAAAAGTGTCTGAAAATGTTTTCATCAATTAATTCAAGTACTCATTTGCGAGATTCTGACGGAATTTCATTAAGGAATTGCTTTCATTAGACAAAAATTAATGGAATCTCAAGAATTGACAAAAAAATATTTAATTAATTGGTTTTATTATTTCAGTTCAGATGGAAATGTGTGACAAACACTCCATTTATGTGCGTTTTATTAGTTATGAGAACATTAATGATATGTTTTGTTCCCTTTTATACAACAGAAAAAGAAATATTACTAATTATCGACAAAACTTACCTTAGAAACAGAATATTCTTACAAAACATATTCCAATTTTACTCATTTTAATTAAAATATTTAATTAAAATCATATAAATTATATGATATAATACTAACTAAATATAGAATATGTTTTGACAATCAGTCAAATGAAAACATTTTTTTTTTCCAAAAATAAGAAAATTTTAATTAAATATTCAATTATTTGATGACTGAGTTGTCATCGATTAGAAAAGTTAATAAATAAAGTCAATTATATTTCAGTTTTATTAAACTTTGAGAAATCAAATAAACAAAACTAACATTTCTATTGAATTCAATGAATATGTAATAAAACTAACATTTTATCAATACTTTCATTAATATTGTATCAAATCTGTCAAACATTTGTTATAACTTATGACTCGTATAACACTTACATAAGTATAATCTATAGGTATAAGTGAATCATACTTTAATTAATTGAGTAAGGAAGTGGTCAAGCATAATCCCTAATGTATCCAAGCAAAAGAAAACTCTAGAAAAGTCTTACTAGATCCAATTAAGTAAAATTCAAAGGACTATAGATCTAAAGAACATAACATTAAGTTTGAAAGTCATTCAAAGTTTACTATACAAGTCTTATATAAAAGAGTTTTATAATCATAACTGTATTATATTATATAACTGTAAGACAGGTCTGTTTTTAACATTTGAGATGAGGAGTAATAAAGTATTTTTTTAATTCACTCATTTATTTAATAGAATTGAACAAAAATATATTAAATTTAGAGCAAGATCAAAAATATTAATTTTAAACATACTTTAAAATAGAGTACTGAATAAATGAAAAGATGAACTCAAAACATATGAGTTTGAATTAAAACCTATTCTGAGTGCAAACATTGATTCATCTCGAGTTTAACCGAAGTGTTAACAAAACAATTCATAACTCAATGTTTGCGATTCATATATTTGACTCTAAAAAAAGAAGAGAAAAGTTAACAAAAAAGGAAATATTGTTTTACTGTTGAATATATGATTCCAAACATTCGTTTGATATTATATTTGAGTTCTTCTTAAGTAAAGGATATAAAAATAGAGAATCTATTTAACCTTAACCGCAATCTAAGATTATTTGTGCTATCACGTATTACTAAAAAAAAGATACTAGGATTCTGTTTCATTTTTTTCAGTGAAATATCTCAATATTTAAATACTTTTAAAATAAATTTTATTCATTTCTATTGTATTCACTTAAATGTTTAAATAAAATACAATCGATTTTGAGATTTGGGACTCAATTTTGGTAATTCTATTAAAAATAAGACTGAATTTTTGCTTTGGAACCTAAATAGTTAGCTTGGTTAACTTTAAACAAATTGATAAATTTATAAAATGAAATATAAATTGTATCTAGCTATTTAAAGTCAACCTTGACAAATATAAATTATTCTTGTTCAAATTTATCTATATTGATGATAGGCTGGAAATTAAATCAGCTTGCTAAATATGTAAACTATAAATAAATTTAAAAGGATTTAATATTTTCAGCATAAATGAGAAATAATCAGCTTTTAGTTCACTTAACAATACTATAAATAAACTCATTTAATATCATTTAATAAGATTTAAAATATTCTTATTTTTTTTGTCCTTCACTTCACTTATGATTGAATTCATTTTATCTAAAAATAAACTCATTAATGAAAATAAAAAGAACTCATTTAATATTTTTTCAAATACTAAATAATATTTCATAGTTAACATAATAATCTATTAGAATTCAAACAATTTCTCCGGTAATTCATAAGAGATTTGTTATTTCAAGTGTTTTCTTAGACTTTTGGCTTTTATTTCAGACAATGTTTTTCATTTGAGATTTTCATTAATATTTGGATTAATTTGAAAAGAATTTTATGTTTTCTATCATTAATAACATTAATAAGAGATGAGATCTAAAGAATGAATGAATGAATAGTCATCTCATATCTGAATCAAATGAAAAATGAATTCAAAGAAAAAGATAACTCTTTTTCTTATTTCAATAATTAATTTTTTGTCCACAAAATCCTGTTTAAAGTTGAAGACAACTGAAGATTGTTATCAAATGAAGCGAAGAATTGTTTTGAATAGAAATCAAGTAAAGGTCTAAACCATTAAAAGTTTGTTTTGCATCAGAAAAAAAACTAATCGAAACAAAATATTTCTGAAAAAGAGCTCTCCGTTTGAAAGCAATTTCCGTTTCTTACGTCTCACCAAACAAAACGGTTTTGCGACCAATGATTGCTTGAAAGGTAATCTCATCCTCCAAATGATAATCATGTATTTGGATCAGTTGTCTACAGTTCAATAACCAGTCAAATATCTGACTGTTTAATGATTTTATTGTACCCTCACTATTAGACATTAGAATAGTTTTAATGGTTTTATTCCCAGTCCTTACTTAATGGTAAACTCAAGTAAATTCTGTGGTCTTCTTATGTATACCTAATTAAACTCTAAACTAATGGTGACATAAAAAATTTTCAGACATTTGCTTATCAACTGTTTTAATAGAAAAAAAGAAAGAAAGAAAAGATTGCCATCAATTCAATAATTGAAGGAATGTCTGTTCGCACAAATCAAAGCAATTATTTTTCAGTTTAGCATAAAATTAATATTTCATTATTTCTATGTAAAACTCAAATCAAATCAAATTATTCAGGAATTGATTTCATAAACCAATTAAAATATGAAAAGAGAACAGAAAAAGTGATTTTCATATTAACTTCGCGAAGACTTATATATGGCTTATGATATGATATTATTTCAAACCAAAATGTAATTCAATTTCTATTTATAAGTCATTCATTTCACCGAAGGATTGCTCTCAGAGAGAGAATGAATGAATGAATGAGGAGAGAGAGAGAGAGAGAGAGAGAGAGAGAGAGAGAGAGAGAGAGAGAGAGAGAGAGAGAGATCTTTATTTTTCTTAGCTTTTAATGAGTTTTCTTTTGGAAACAATAACTTTCATCAAATATAATGTCTTTTATTTGATTTGGGTTTCAGTTATTGTTTTATTTTCATTACATTTGGGAACTGTATCTCAAAATAATTGACTTCTAATTTATCATTTTTTTAGTACAACTTTTGGTATTTATTTTTATATAATTATAAAAAAAATAAGAACCGAAGAGTACTTAAATAACTTCATGCTTAACAAAATGGATAAATAATCTAGCAATCAAATCAGAGTAATAGTAGAGGTGTCCCAATGATTATCAGGTATTTGATCAATGACTTTGATTTTTCTCAGGTGAATCTGATTTGCACTGGAGTTGTCCTTTAAGGCTAATTGTGTGAAACACAAGAACTTAAATATTTTGAAATTAAAATAAAATAAATAACAAAAAAACAATAAAATAAATGCAATTATTTTTAATTCTAGAATTCAATCAAAACTATATTTAAAGTTATGGAAAGCCATCAGAAATGAAGAGAAACACATCTAAAGGACATTAAAAATTTAATATCCGGTAAAAACAAACTGTCGAAGAGCCGGAATGTCATCTTTAGTGAAAATGTATGATTGGTTTAAACTTTTTCTTTGTTTGTATTTCTATTTTTATGTTTCCATTGATATTATGGATACGAAAAGAGAAAAAATAACGTTTGAATAACTCTCGAGTCAAGAAAGAGATAGAAATTTGTAATTCTATATAAAATTTTAGGGCCAAAACTCTGTTCTTTTCCTTTACGTCTTTTTCTTGCAAGGATTCAAATGTTTGTTCATTTTATCGATTTATTGATTCATATTTCTCTGTCTAAACAAAAGGCACCGAAAAATTTGTTTCATTTCTAGATAACAATTCTTATAAAAAGTTATGAAACATATGTTATCTCAAAGAATAAAATATTGGACACAAATATATCGATATATTTATCAAACGATGAATACAACGAATGAAAACTTTTCAAAAAGTGATTTATAATTCTAAGAATCAATTGATTAAAAATGATTTTGATTTATGAAAACTATATCATTGCTCAATGAAAATGACATTTCTTCAATTTATTACAAACAAACAAATAAATAAATATCTTTTCAAAACTATTTGTAAGGGATTCCCATTCCCAGGTATTCCCTTTATATCTAATCAATATATTCTTATATAAAATGAGTTTATATGAATAGGAATTCATAGGAAACAGAATAAGAGGTATAGAATTGAGTTTGGGATAAATCGATTGAATTATGAGATAAAAACACAAAAAAAGTATCGCAATAATGGATGCATTTAATGTTTTTAACAATAATGCCAAGAGCATTTTCTCCTTTTTTGCATAATGTAATATAAAAGGTATTTTGTTTTCATAGGTGACTCACAATTTTTACATTCAATTGTAATCTTTCAACAATAATATACTTTTATTTACTCAAATAAAACTAATTTTACAGCTTTTGTTTTGACCTAGAACTTTGTCTGAGAAGAATGGCCTTACTTAAATTTTTATGAGTTGTATTAAACTTGAAGTATACCACCCGTTGGCCATCTCTTAAAAAGCGATACTTTAATGCATTAGATTTAAATGTGAAACGCGTGAAACACTCCTCACTTGAAGCATATCTTAGACATTGATCTGATCGGAGGTCTTATTCTGAGGTGAAATGTGAGAACAAAAAGGCATTAAACCATTGAATAAGCGATTTATAGCTCAAGAAATCTGATAGAAGTTTGTATTATATATTGAGTTTGTGAGCACTGAATAACTGATGCATTAGTGACAGAAGTGATAACCGATGAACTCTACATTATTTTTGACGTAAAAATCGAGTTTTATATAGAATTACAAAAAATAAGTCGATTTTCATTTGTTTGACGACAATCGGTTCGACACTATTTTTAAACATATTTTCTCTCAAAACCAGAGCTTAAATAAAAAGATTAAAATTAACTTAAAATTAAAGTATGCATACATTTATTGAATTTTAATAAATCCTGATTTTATCATCAAGATCCTTTGAGACTCTTTGCAGGACATGTGTCACTTAAATATTTGAACTTGTTAAAGTTGCTCTTCAGTTGATGAACTTATTATTGTACTAAAATGTGTGTTTACTCTAAATTCTGTTGATTTTCATTTCAAGTTTAATGAATCAAATTATTTAAAACTTAAATCATTTAGTAATTGGTTTTAGTCTAAATACTTGAGTACAACTATAGATTAAAATAAACAAGGTGCAATAAATGTCAAACACAAGACTTTTTTAAGAACTCATTAAGAAATATAAAGTGATATAAATATCTTATTTATTTAATTTTGTAATTTGAAACAAGTTGCTTTATTAGCTAGATTTAAATAGAAACCGGATATAAGGTTAAACTAGATTAAATATAAATGTGAGTAAGGTAGTAAATGATTTTGTAACTTGAACCTATTACAAGAGTTATAGTAACCTTAAGTCTATAATTAGTCAAATATTTAACCATAATTTTAATAATTAGTAATAAATTATTCACTTTCTTTTTGGCCCTAAATTAACTAATTTAGATAATTTCTTTTAAAAATGAGTAAGGTAAATGCATGGTCTGCAATATGATCTCAAACTTTGTTTATGTGGTTATGAAAAAAAAACTTATCAATGAATGTGTATTTTAAAGACATCAATAACTTTCGTCATATTCTCATATGAAAAATGTATGGAAAGATCTGATATAAGTTTTGTGGAAAACTTTGTTTTTTGTAGACTTTGAAATAGAGGATGAAATCGATCTAAAATCGGGACGATTTGGACCGCAACAACACAGATAATGTCCAAAAGTTTTATTAATAGATAATCTTGCATATTTTT
The DNA here is from genome assembly GCA_034695785.1 of Galumna obvia. Lineage (NCBI taxonomy): Eukaryota > Metazoa > Arthropoda > Arachnida > Sarcoptiformes > Galumnidae > Galumna > Galumna obvia. The sequence goes on from JAQFZM010000407.1 coordinate 10,292, forward strand.
TATCTAAATCAATTAACAAGGTTCTTATAATAAGTAAATAGGATTTTAGAGCACATCATTTGAAAAAAAATATTTTTTATTATAAAAATTTCGTAAAATTAATATACAGAGAAATACATGAAAATATGCGGAAAATAGTAAAAGATAGTGAGAATTGCATTTTTATAAATAAAATAAGGTTGTGAACAAATGATAGTTATCTGTAAAATAGCACCATGTAAAATTTTCTTTAACAAATTATCGGAGCAGAGCTGGAATTTTTTGTCCGATTTCATACTCTACTTTAAAACATATCTCCGTTTGTGTGAGATATTTCTCTCCAATATATCTCTATATCAGTCAAAATCAATTCAAACAGTGATTTATTTTAAAGTTTACAAACAGTTTAGTTCTCTCTCTCTCCCCTCTCCTTCTCCCTCCCTCTCTCTCTCTCTCTCTCTCTCTCTCTCTCTCTCTCTCCTTCTTCTCCTTAAGTTAAGTTTTAGGGAAAAAGTTTTAATCATTAATTTTAATCAAAAGTCAGAAAAGTCTTGACTCAAAAGAAGTCAAAAGTAGATTTAATTTGAAAAATAATTTGTTTTCAAAATTAAATTTGTTTTTGAGTTGTTTTGAGTACTTTCTTCTTATTTAAAGAAAACTTTGAAATGATTTCCTTTACTTTTAACTAAAATATCATTATTTTCTAATTAATCCAATTTAATGTTTTTTCGGTTAATAATTAAAACTTAAATTATTTAAAGAATAAGGAAAAGAATTTAATTAAAATAAAATTTTAAAATTATCTAAAAATCACTTGAGATGAGAGTGAAGTTAATCTCTTCTATAAAAGGGATGACAACAGTCTATGAACTCATTTGTTGTTATTATATTTCAATTGAAGTTTTCCTTTAATTTGATTTTTGAGCGAAAAATTATTTCTTATCTATGATTTGAAAACTGATTTTTTAATCTTTCAGGTTTTGCTACCAATCGAGGTAAGTTTTATAAGAAGCTTTCACTTATCAATAATTGTATCAGAGACATTCTTCATAATAATCTTGCAAACAATGGACTGTCTATAAGCAGATTTATGTATCGATTCGTGATTTTGACATTTCATTCATTTCCCAGAAAGAAAAATGTGATAAATTAAAGATTATTTATTAAATTTTATCTAACAATCAGATTAGCAAGAGCACTTTAACGAAAGTCAATAATTAAGTTAATTTTTATAATTAAATTCAAAACAAATAATTTTGTTATTAAATTAGAAGTCATTATGAGTGAAGTCAAAGCACTTCCGACTTAAGCTTTAAAAAAATGACTTTAAATCAACTTTTTATCAGATTTTGTTGAATTCAGTTTAAAAATAGAACTAATAATTAAAGGAACAAAATTATCCATTAATAAATAGTTTGCACTTAGATGTCCTTGCTCAGTATACACTTGAAAAATTCATGGATTATTTATAAGTGATTAACTCATTAATTATTAATTGATATAATCGTTGCAATTATTCATACAATTAAGTCGAGAAACTATTATTATTTTCCATTCAATTAAAATCAATTTAATAAATGTGTTGACAGCTTAAGATAACATCAATTGCGTGGAATTAATAATTGCTTGTTTAGATTATGTCTAAAAATAGTGTTTCACAGTTTAATGAACTCATTTTAAGAAATAAGTCAATAAGAAATCAAATTACAAAAAAATCTAATTTCATATCAAACTATTGTATATATAATGTGTTCTCAAATGAAAAATGATTTCAATTTTATTTTATTTATTCTAATAAACTGTTCCTAACATTTGTTTATTGTATTTCTGATGTGTTTAACTAATATTCGAGGCCTTATTTTTTTCATTTAAAAAGTTCATTGTTTTAATGATTTAAACTTTTCTCAATATTTTTAAATGGATAAGATTATTAATTATATTAAGCAAACATCTAATCGAGGTAATTAAATGGCGATTTTAACACATTTTGGGCGCAAATGAATCAAAATTTGAATAAAATATTCAAAATTTTCAAATAAAAACAAAATACTTTTCCCTCAAAAAACACAATAAAAACTCAAAATCAAAAAATAAATAAAAAATGAAAATATTTTGAAAAATTGATGTAAACTTGAAAATTGAATAAATATATTCATGAAAAATATAGAAAAATAAAAATACCAAGTTTGAATATCAAGTTTAGTGTTTGATTCAATATTTGATAGAAACATTTGGCAAATGCTTTCAATGTTTGTGTCTTGCTCAAATTAAATCATAAAATGGTGAGACTATTATTTAAAAATTAGAGATTCTTGAGGTCATTCTTCGAGTCATTGCGTTCATAATATGAGTTCTTATTTGGTGAAATCGACGACAATCACAATCTCGAAGAAAATCAAAATTTGACGTTCATTTCAATCAAAGTCTGTGCACTTAATCCATGGTTTGGGGCGAAATATATTCGCAAACTTTGATTTGGACTCAAAATTGCATTTTAGAGGAAATGTAATGAATGGTAGACTCACTTCAAAATATCGATAGAAGTCTTATTTCCCATTCGTTTCAATTCTTTATCAGAAACATATTTATTTCGTAATGTTAACAGGGCAATTTTTCATCAAATTCTAACAAATGGCCTAGATAATATATTTATTACTCTTAAGATTACACTTGTAATTTAGTTAAATTTAATCCTAGTAAGTGATCAAGTTTATGTCTTATTGATAAGTTATAGAAAATAAATATAAAACAATTACTCATTTGTTTTTATTGACTTATCGTTAAATAATATGTTTTGACTCTTTTCTAAGGATTAGTTCATAAGAAAACTTTTTATTTGAAAAATAGTTGAAAACTTTTAGACATTAAGTAATTCGTTTTCATTGAATTTCTGAAAAATATTTTCAATACTTTAGACAAAATATATATTAAAAATAATAAATGACTAAAAATCTTATAAAATATAACCCAAAAGGAGACAAAAAATGGTTGGCTTTTAATATAATGCCATAATTTGTCAATTTTTCAAACATTAATTACCCGATTATTGATTACATTTGAGGTCTGGTTATTATCTCTTATATACATTGAGAATAGTATAATAACCGATACATCCATTTCGCTATAAACACAACACTTATTAAAGTCTGAGAACGTGATCATAATTTAATGATTTTTTAACCTAAAATCCTAAAAATTATAGCTATTATTTTATCCTCACACAGTTTTCTCATTATAAAGATAATTTAAGACATATTTTTTAAGGATCTTGGTCAGTGATCTTAATATCATTGGATTACTTCCACTTTAATTAATGCCATTCCGTGACATAACATTCAATTTCTCTCAATATTTACATATTTTTGAGTTCGCGTGCATTCCTTTACCGCCTTTTATAATGTTTTTTGTTTTTATAGCGAAACCCATTTTTTTTAATGTTTTCTAAAATTATATAAAATTTTTTAACACAAAATATGATGACATCAAAGGATTTCAAAGTACGCGAACGGATTATTTCAGAAACAAACTATAATAGACACAAATATCTTATTATATAATATTTATAACTCAAAAGTATTCTTTATCTGTTTATCTGAGAACCTTGGTCTACTCCCTTTTTAGTTTGAAATAAGCTTGTTCTCATTTTAAAGATATAATCATGTAAATTTCTAGATGCTTATGACCATGCAATTAATTATTTTAAATCTTTAATATAATCGGAAAATTAAAACAATTTTCATATAAACAATAAATTAATAAAATCAAAAGTAAACAAACTTTTAGCTTACTCATTTTATTAGACAATTCAATGCTTCAATTTAATACTATTTTTATTGATTTAATTTTAAATTTTAAATAATAATTATATTAATTTTATTATAACAACATATGATTTAAGATTTAAAGTTAGACCAAGCTCATTCCTTGATTTCTTTGTATAGAGAAAAACATTTTCTTATCTCTTAAATACAAGAGTTTAGGAAATAAATTTATTAAACTTACCTAGCACTATTTTGTAATTAATATTCAACAAATATGACGCTAAAGTTATATTCCTCCGAAGCGTTTGATATTTGGTTAAATCGTTGAAGTCTTTAATACAATTACTTTATTTCACAAAAAAAAACAAATTTTAAATTTAATAAATATTTTAATATATTATATAAACAGACATCAAATCAATACTAAATTAATTACTAAAATATTATTCATTAAATTATTAGTTAATAAAATTATATTGAATTCAACTTTAAATTAAAAACATTTCAATAAAAATGAGTGGAATTAATAAAACACATAAACAATAGGGTTAACCATGAGAAAAGTTTAAAGGGTTGAACTCTTGTCAATCACCACAATTTTTAGCAAAACTGTCAAATTAACTCAATTTTAAAATATCACACTTTTAAAATATGTATTTTATAGAAGGTTTAAAATTTACCATGATAGATCAGAATTATGGAAATATATATTACAATTTTAAAGTCTTATTCAAAGTTTTTATAGAAACATTTCATTTCCTTGGTTTTTAAAATGGTGCTTGCTCATTCCCTTTTGAAGACTATTGATGGCCATTGAAAGAGGACCTAATTTTCATTAAATCCAAGAATTAATAACATTATATCCGTTGGAAACAGTCTTTAAAAATAATATTAATATTAATAATGTATTAATAAACTAATATTTGTTTAATAAGTTTAACGCAAATATAGATTCAAACAAAGAGAGGAAAAACAAATACAAAACTAATTCTGAAAATATAATATTCAACTAAAATATGGGATAATTTAAGAGAAATATAAGATTAGAAAATCTAAATATTTGATGGAATGGTTTGCAAGTTGTAATTTCCCATTCATTAATCATAAAGTATTAATCACAGGAGGTTTACCATCCCTTTGTGTGTTATCAGAGTTTAAAAATGAACATGATGAAAAGTTGTTTCTTGTTAATAATAAATGTAGAGTTAGAGTCGAAAGTAAATCCATAGTAAATCATTTCTACATTTTTGATGAAATATTTTCCCCTAAAATTTGTCCGCTATTTATGTTCACAATATTGAGAGAAATGACAAAATTTATATTTTTATCCCATTCTATGAAAGAAAGGTATAATTCATTTAAATGGATAACTCTCTGGAGATCTTCAATGGATTCTATGAAAGATTAAACAAAAATTTTTGCAATTATTTTGTAAAACCTTTACCACAAAAACTACTAATTTATAGATTAATGTATTTCAACACTTCTGGGACTGTAATTCACGCAATCCTATGGTATGTGACGTTAATTCCGTTTAGATTTACTAAAAAAACCAAATAATGGACTCCTTTTGTGAAAATAATTTATAGATTTTTTGTTTTTCTTAAGCCATTCATTGAGTAAAACCAATAAATTTTAGCAAACAATACAAAAATGAGTTCAGATAATCGTTTAGTTATTTATTGAGTGTTTAAAAAATCTGATAACTTTAGTAATGATTTGGTAATTAATATAAGTCTTTGATTCAACAATAAATCAACAAAAAAATCCTATTCTTAAGCAACTAATCATTGATTATAAACTACTGGTATTTGTAATGATGACCAAAGAGATATGGTAAATTTGCCACCTAATTTGTCTAGGTAGTTTTTTCAAATTTGCAAGAAATTTGCCTCTTTCTATCACGAATCAATTTATCAGTTTGTAATTTGAGACACAATTTTTGGCGTATTTTAAGGTATATTTCATTTAAAGAGGTGTAGAAAATGTTAAAAAATAGTATAATTTGAAGGTTTAACGGCTCTAAAATAGGCGAAAAAAACTTCAACGTCCAGAGCTGTGCCCTCAGGTCATGAACATTGGGCACAGCATTCAATTTAAAGCTATTTTTCACATTATTTAAGAATAAACTTGCAAATATTAAGGTGTAGGAGTTATATGTGGGCAGAAAGACGTCATCTGATAATCGTTTGTTGAGATTTACTTTAAATAATATCTTTCGATTAAAAAAAGACCAAAACAACAGTTCATTAATGATTCAATAAATAAATTCAACAAGTTACTTTATCTTAAAATAATAAAGTTATTTTGCAACATAAATAAATGTGTGCATGTTCAATTTAAACGGACTTCAGAGAGAATACTGTGTTTGGTTTCAGTCATTAAATTAAATCTAAAGTTTGAAAATATAATAAAATGTAAATATTTTTGAATTCAAAACTACTAAAAATCCCAGAGATTTGATTCTTTCCATAAAAAATATTTTTTATTAGATTTATGTACTTTTCTTTCATAAAAATATATAAATAAATATTAATATTAAACGAAAAACATTTATAGAGAATGACTTAACTCACGAAACAATGTTTTAGTTTTTTTGTGTAAAACTCATATTTTATTAGTTTTTTTTTGTTAAATAATTCAATAAATATGTAATAATTTTTATACAAAAATAAATTTAATACAAATATTTTGAAAGACTTCTGACAATTAATCTGATAAAGACTTTGAAGTAATTAATTAACTGACAAAAAGTCAAATAATTTTGACATTGAAATTGTCTTTAATTATATTACAAAATATATGTCAAAAATTATTAATTTTCATTAAAATTAATTATCGAAAGTAAAAATCATTAAAAAGGTATGCATTTAATTATACAATTTTTATTTATTAATCATTAAAATTTGCTCGTTTATTTACTAAATGAACTAGAAATGAGTCAATAGTTAAGGCAAATCAATCGAAACAAAAAAAATATATAATAATAGTAATAATAAAAACAATATATAATTAAATCTATAATAATCTATAATAATGAGATCATTTCATAGCATTTTTTAAAAGAAAACTACCTACTTTAAATTTAGTTTTTAATTGTATTACCGGAAGCACAGAATAAAAGGTTAATTTCAAGGATAAAGAGAAAAATCGGAAGAATTATATATAATTTTTTTTCTTAAAAATTATGTTAAAATAATTTTCAAATACATATTTAAAAGATAAGAAAAAAAAATTTGTGCCAAAAATACAACAAAATATAAAACATTGAAAACCAATCAATAAATTTAGATTCAAATCAAAAGAATTATAACTAAAAGACATTAAAAATCTGTTGAAAAACAGTGCAAAACGAGATTCAAATTCAATGCCAACTATTTTGATGAGTAATTCAAAGCGATTTATCATTTAAATTAAATGATCTTTCAGATTTTAATCGTAGCCAAGAAACAAAAAATACTACAGTAATCAATCAGAAAAAGAAACTCAAATGCATTTATAGAAAAATTCTCTCAAATATTTTCTTGTCTTAAATATCATAAAAATTATGAGAAGAATGTCTTTGGCTTTAATTCGTGACTAAAACTAATATAATGTCTTAAATATAGTGTTTTGAAGACTCAGAAGAATTTGTTCGGCAGTTCTCTAATGCCTTCACTTTATATTAAATAAAGTCTTAGTTATTGATTTCAGTGAATAATACATCTGAACAAAGAATGTAATCGAGGAAAATGTTTCAGATCAACACTCAATACATCTCTTAAAAGGGGAACGGATGCTATGATATAACGTAAACACACCGTTCGATAGGGATAGGGATAGGCTATTTCAGGAAGTTTCCTAATGGAGACTTGACATGACTTTTATAGCTATGCCGGAGATGTAATCGTGAAATTAGGATAATCACAGCCAACACACAAACGAGTATTGCTGTGCTGTGACTGTCAGCACACAGTGAGCCGACCACCAGATTCTTCTAAAGTGGTTCCACAGTTCGCTAATTAGTAAAAGACTATGACTTCCAATCATTTATAAGTAATTCTTAAATCAATTGAATATAAACCTGAAAAAAAATCTAAAGTTTGATGGATAAGTTGTCTAATCGCCAAAATTAAGTAAAAATAAAAAATCATTGAATTTTAAAACTATTGTTAACTATTTTTTTTACTCGTTTTTCAAAAGATAAGCCTCGAAGTAATGTTTTCATTAGTATTTCATCAGTCCTTTCATGATATCCGAAATGCCGTTTTTATTAACGATTATATCAATTATTTTTTACTCAGGAATTACTCAAAAAATTTGTAATTCGGGTTAAAAACTAATCGTAAATAAATTTAATGCCGTTATTTTGAACTAAATTCCGTTCGTTTTGTTAATATAATTCAAAAAATTCTACTCAAGAAATAAACAGTTGATTATAAACCTCATTATCACCTCATTGTTCACTAAATAAAACGATGAGTTTAACCATTTCTGGAATATTTTCTTAGAAAATTAATCAGAGAATTAAGTAGTTGATAGATAAATATTCTAGATAATTTATCTCAATTAAAATTCAATCGAGTTATTAGACTCTTATTTAAGGCATTGATAACTATTTACTGATTTCTTTTGAATTTATTTTCCCAAAAGATTTGTATTTAAGACAAAAGTATAAATAAAAGTTAAGTTCAATAATAAAATTAATACAATTTTTGGTTTTTTTTTCTTTTGAACTAAAAGTAAATTTTGATAAAATTTAAAAAAAAATAAAGAAATGAGTTCTTCGTTTGTAGTATTTGTTGTGGAACTCGATTGGAGACACATATATATCAAAAAGAAAGGTATCTATACTTATGTTTCACTTAATGCAATGAAAACTTATTTTTCGGGTTTGAAAATAAGCAAAACTTTTATATTAATAAAAGAAATATTTAGATCGCAGTCATTAAAAACGTTTAAATTAGAAACGTTTCAAAAAATTGGGAATTTTGTGCTAAACTCTTGAAATACAATTTGGAAAAAATAGTATTTTTTGAAAAAATACTTTAAATAATCTTTTGGTTTAGTATTGCAATAGTTTGAGAGAGAACTGGTTCACAGAGATATCACTAAATTGAAGTGAATATAAAATAATTCCTTTGAATATACGTATATTCAACACAAGAATAAAAGTCAATTTCAAGTCAGCTGTCAATCAAATAATCGGAAAATTCCTTAAATGAAGCACAAGATCTTTGGTCTGACACTTATATCACACTTAAGTTCTTACAAATTGTATGCAATTTTATGCTATTTATCACTAATAATAATAATAATTCTCTCTCTCTCTCTCTCTCTCTCTCTCTCTCTCTCTCTCTCTCTCACTCACTCACTCACTCACTCACTCTCCAAAGATTACTTTGCATTATCGAGGAATTCGTAATAAATAAGTATTAAATTGTTGACCAAGAGCATATCTAATAAAGAGTATTAATAATAAGATGAAAATCTTATATATCGGTTCTCATAGAGAGCGGGTAATCACAAGAAAGGATTCAATAGAAATGTTGTGAAGACTTATCTACAGAAGTGGTGACCAACGCTTTTATCCGAAAATAATTGATTAGACTTTTGTTCATCAAATTCGTGATCAAAATTGAGAGAATTTCTCGATTTAAAGGTAGTTTTGTTGTTGTCTAGATAAGTAAAGTTATGAACAAAAATAATAAAGTCTTGGTCTTAAGAGACTTGATTCCCATAATATTTTCATATAATCTTGATCAATTAAAAACTGGAAACTGATTTTTTACTCAATATATTCGATAAAATTTAATAAACAAAAAATATAATTCTATGAAAAAAAGATATTCTGATATTTATTATATAAAAATATTTATTATATAAAAGATATAAATATTAATGAAAAATCTATAAATTATTACATAAAACTAATCTTTATATGTTTTTCAAGTTTTAATATTTGAATTATATTTTAAATTTTAATAATAAAAATATATTTTATTTTTTAATTTCAATTAAATTTCAATTAATATTAAATCAAAATTTAGTTTAAATCCTTTCAGAATTCAATATCAGATATTTATATGATTTACACATTTTTCACAAAATATTTTTATTTATATTTCTTTTTGTGGACTACTTTTTCTTCGACACAATTATTATAACATATTATGAGCTGTTCTTAAATCAAAATTCTCTTAATTATATTTATATACAAACTTGCAATTAAATGACCAAATAAAGGGTTTAAAATATTCAAGAGTACATTTTTTCGTGCGTTTTCTAATAATTTATGACAATCTGTTTGTGAATAAATTTTGAATTCAAAATCAAAAAAATAAATTTCAGGACATTATTGCCATTAATTTCAATAATAAAACTGATATTTAAATTTAAGTTTCCATCCCTTCTCTCTCTCTCTCTCTCTCTCTCTCTCTCTCTCTCTCTCTCTCTCTCTCTCTCCCTCTCAACACACAAAAAGTTAATTTAATTGTATTAAAGAAAACATTTGTTGTATTATTTTCTTTGTTTTTCTTTCAAATTATACTTTAAATTTAATAAAATTAATTTTCTCGACTCAAGACTACAGCCATACCTTTCCTCAAACATTATATTATAATTCTTAACACGAAAATCAAATAAAAATTAGATGTGTTTTAAGAAAATAAATAAAAACCTATTATTAATAGAGTATTGAAAATAAAATTTTAAATTAACTTAAAATTTGAAAAAACAAAAAATCCTTTGAACTCAAAAATAATGAAAATAATGTTTCGTCTCTTAATTTGATTTTCAGTTTATTATTAAAACTATTCATTAAATGATTGACTCATTTCTTTATTCATTAATTCTGTGCGAAGAGTAAACTATTAATAAATAATGATATGGCCATCCCTTATGTCTCATCCGACTCTTCCTTAATGGTAGCGACAATTCATTTAATTATTAATAGTAATTATTATGTCATTTCTTTTACGGTAATCACAAGAAATCCTTATATTTAATAACAAAAGCAAATGCTTTCTGAGATAACAATCGTTTTTTTAGTGCAGTTCTCAAAGATTTCAATGAGAGATAAGTTCACAGTTTATAGTTAGAGTCAAAAGTTTTTCTAAAAATAATTGCATTTATAATGAGTTTAAAATATTTTCCAAATTAACGTCTCTATCATTAAAACAATTTATATAATAATTTTACTGAATTTTTGAATATAGAGTCGAGAATTTACATCAATTCATAAATTAAAGAAAGTTTTTCTCATTTCGTATTTGATATTATAATTTGTGAGACAATACTATCTTTAAATTATAAAACATAATTAACTCTAAGAACTGATTGAATATATTTCTATAATCAACACAACATTTATTATATTGAAAACTAATACTTCATTCTGTGCTTATTCTGTGTGATATGAAAATTACTGAAAACATTTGCATTTGTTTAACCGATAACGAGTACAAACTATTTGATACTGAGCTCAGAATAATTGAAATTCCATTCACTGACCATTTCTTTTGACTAAACATCATTTTTCTTCTAAATTAATTTTCGAGTCAATTGCTTGTACTATATCTTATCAAAGATCACCAAGGTCGCACTCTTAATGCAATTATCATTATATAAAGTCAAGGTGAAATTTGATAAATTAAAAAAAATAACTAGTTCATAATATAAACGCCAAAAATTCACCCAAATAACTTAGAATAATTCATCATATTATTTGATCCTGGTGACGCAAACTTATTTTAGTAAATAAGGCATTTGTAATGAACTTATTGCAAGTTGTGTTCATAGATGTGCTAATTATGATTTATTAATAATTCGCAAATAAATTAAATATATGTTTTAATATGTTTTTTAAGAGAGAGGAGAGTTAACGGACAGAATATGTGTCAGGTCTTTTGAAATATATTATTAAGAAAAAACTCATTTATTAAATATTTTCTCGCTTTGATCTCAAAGTCATTAACAAAACAATAAACAAAACATAATTTCAATGATTTTTGCAAATATTTCAACAAAACGAATGACTCATTTATTAAAGCATTTAAAGGAAAACCACTAAAAAGATTACAGGAGACAACTTATCTTCTAATAAGCAAGTTCAAATTATCATTCTTTTATAGTATTATATTATATATGAGCACATCCACACTCTTAGAGCGCATTACACTTTGCTTTTTTGCACCAAAACAACAACAAAACCATAAAATTGAAGAATAGCTCTCATGACTGCTATTATATTATGATAAAAACCTGACCAATCAATGAGTCAATTGTAAATCATTGACTCTTAGCTTTATCTTGTTCTTTTTTCATTCTTTGTCAATTATTTTCTTCTTTTTGAATATCTTCTAGATAATTTTACTAGATAACTATCTATCTTATTTTCGTTTGTTTGCAAACATGAAATTATTGTATAATAATTGTTACTTGTTCAATTCTAAATATAGATTGGAACAAGTGATGCAGTTATAATGAGCAAGATATTTATTTGATGGCTTAGCACAATTCTTGGCCAATCAATTATCCAATCAGTGATAGGAATCCAATTTTAACCCTTTCCTCGGATTATATTCTCAGCAAATGTTCATTTGTCTACAAATTAACGGACAGTTGAGTCAAACCTCATATTTGGACTGAAATTTGGGCCAAATATTAATAATATTAGCGCCGAATCCCTTTCTATTTGTTGAATAAAACACAGAATCGGAGCTATCGATCGATGGACAGAACGAATTGAGTAAAGGAAAAGTAGTCATAACCGATGACAGAGTATATAAACCGAAACGCATGCCTACTGTCAGACCAACTCCGGTGCGAACTGAGTTCACAACACAATAGTCAACCAAATATTCTTCGCTCTGATATTCTTGTGTCCAAAAAACGGATTTGATTACAAACAGAAACCAAATAATACAATCTTTCCATCAAATAATCAAAGGGTCTGTCCTTTCATTTCAACAAATGCTTAGTCAGAGTCAGCGCTCAACCATTTATCGAAAAGAAGTGGATTTGGGCTAAAAATCAACTAAAATGGTATTGTTTTTATTGAGATTTCATTATTACATATTGAAGCATGTTCATTTTCAGTATGGGTTTGTAAATCACGCTCTGGAACTGCTGGTAATCCGTAATTTTGGCGAAAAAATATGGGAACAAATAAAGTATTATTTAGACTCAAATATTTGTCGATTGAAAGCATCGATTCATTGATTTTTCTTTAATAATTGACTGCAGAAAAGAGGCCGAAGTGGAAATGGAGGGCTCTTTTCTGGTTAGACTCATATATGACGACGAAATTACATATAATTTGGTCGAAGCGGCAGAAAAAGTGTTAAGTAAATAAATTTAGGAAAAGTACCACAAAATATGACCGCAAAACTATTTAGAAAATATTTTTTTTTAGAAAAGTTTGTGATAAAAATCACGATTTAATTTGAAATTAAAGAAAATTTTTCTAAAAATTAAACTTTTATTTAAATTATAAGTCATTAATCACTAAATAATTTGCATCATTTAAGCCATTATTTTCATATAATTAGAAAACATTTAAATTCTTAATCAAAAGCTAAACGTTTTATATAAACAAAATATTAATTTTACAGAAATTCCCGCCAATGAAATACTGGAAATGTTTGGTGGAATGTTCTTTGATTTTTGCCAAGAGTCTGGTTATGAGAGTATTTTACAAGTATTGGGCGCAACCCCTCGGGATTTCTTACAGAATTTGGATGCACTTCACGACCATTTGGCTACAATCTATCCGGGAATGAGAGCGCCGTCATTCCGATGCACCGAAAGGCCAGAAAACGGGGCTTTAATACTTCACTACTACTCGGAGAGGGAGGGTCTCGAACCAATTGTAATTGGAATAGTCAAGGTGATTTTTATATAATCATTAATTTTACAGTCAATTAATTTGTTTAGAAATTATTAATGTTTGGTTCATAAGTTCATTATTCATGTTCTCATGTTTTTTATAATAATTTAAAAATTTTCTTTTCTTATTGTTTTTCCATTAAATTCTTGTTTTGATATTTTTATTTATAATTTTTTTCACTTCGATTATAGTCTTTTGTAATTTAGAAAATATAATAGAATTTAAGAAAAACAACAAAACTTTTTAAGAAAATAAATAACAGAAGAGAATGAAAAATAACACTTAAATTAAATGAGTAGTGAATTAAAATTCAAAACAAAATATTTTGAATTTATTATTATATTAAGGAATATAAAAATATTAGTAATAATGATAAACGAATAGAGAATATACTTAAACATATTTTTTAGTTAAAGATATTCAGAGAAGAGAATAAGTGTATAAAATAATCATAACTATTAGCGGCAATACTTTTAATACACTTATTATAACGTATTTTGTTTTTATTGAAACTTTGGTTATTAATGAACACTATTTATAATCTCACACTGTTTTAACATTAATTTATATTCCAATCACCTTGCTTATGCTCTTGGCCTGTTATATGGGCTGCAAATATGCACGTATATGACAGGCGGTGGCCAATAAACTGCACGGAACTGAAGTGGACGTCAATCTAATCAAAACAAAAGATGATGGATGCGATCACGTCCAGTTTGAAATCATTCAAAAGGCAAAAACGGATGACCCGACCGGTGCTCAGCCCACGAATCAAGACTGGAAGCCAATTGACTCTCGACTTATGGCCATTGAAAACAAAATAAGTCCCCTAACGTTTTGCAAAGCCTTTCCCTTTCACTTAGTTTTTGACAAGAATTTGGTTGTGAGACAGGTATTATTAAATACATTGCAATACATAATCAATGATAAAAAATATATAAATCTGTTGCTAACATTTGTTACAAAACTGTCATTGGATTGAGTTTTGAGGAAATCATTAATATTTAACAATCGATACGAAATCAGAAATTGTTTAGAATTTAGAAAACAATTCACAAATGAATTGAAAACAGAATTTCAATATCTGTTAACTGACAGACAGATTGAAATAAGGCTTTTTATTTGTTTTGTAAAGAAAATTGAACTAGATTCTAATCTAGAAGAATGTAAAGAAAGAAAATTCTCTGTTCGATAGTTGGGCTGATTTGCACGATATGTCAAATTGTTTTTTCCAATTTTAAATTCATTTCTTAAAATATTTATTTTGTTTTCAATTTTGATCTGAACTCAACTCCAGAGTTATTCAGATAACAAACTTTTCATTCATTCAAAAATGTTTTCACTGAATAGGTTTTACCCCAGAGTTATGTCATATAGACTTAAATCAAAGTTTGAGTTCAAAGAAAATAGTTTTTGATTTATAAGAAAAAACTCTTATTTCTAATTAGAAATTCATGGAATGAATACCTTTTAAAGGATATCAGAGGATATCATTTGAAATTTCGGTCATTAATTAAGAAATTTCTATTTTTTGCTGATATTTTAAATAATTCGTAAAAAGACTATAACTATATATAAAAATAGCTTTAAAATTGAGGCAAATTTAAAACTAATACTTAATTGAATTTAAGATCATTTTTCTCTTTTAATTCTCATTGTATTTGAAAAATGGTTTGTTTTTCCGTAATTCAGAGCTTAGTTTTCAGTTATATTAAGATTCATATCAATTGTATTCTTAATAATAGCAAAGAATAGTTTTAAAAGTATATTAATCACGAATTAATACAATATTTATTTAAAGAGAGGAACAGGAATTTCCCTAAATTTATAGAAACTATTAAGAGATAAAAATTTCTGATCAAAGGATTAGTAAATTAAAGTCAGAAATAAAAACAACAAAAATTAGTATTAGTTTAGTTTAAACTTTGTTTTTATTTATCATTTCTTTAACGATAAACAAATGCTAATTAAGTTTTGATTAAAAATGTTTCGTTACAAACAATAATATGTATAATAAATAATTAAAAGAAACAAAACATTAATTATTTTAATTGAACTAATCGTTAATCTAAACGTCGAACGTTTGCATTGAATTTGCATTTGTTTGGACTCTTTTCAGACTATTTTTATCAAAAATCTGCTAAACTTTAATTCATTAGAGATTTTAATTTAATTGATAGTAACTAACAGTTAATGATTTAGGAATTATAGTCTCTAATGATTGCAAGAGTTGTTTACAAAAATTATTATTTTCTCAAAATTTCTGTTTTTTTCTCTTAAATTAATCGTTTAATTAATTATAAGCAAAAAAAAAGATATCAAAAGCGGACTTCAATTTATGTGAAATAAATTATTAATTTTATAATTATTTTAAAACATAATTAAGATAACAGAATAATTGATTGAACTAGGATAAATATATTTCTAAATTTCCTAATGATTAAAAAGAGACCAAGGATTAAACATAGTTTTAATTGGTTTTAACAAGCAAGGTTAATATTCTATGTAAGAAGTTTGTCGGCTGATTCATTTAATTGCAATTTGTTAATGAAATTGTTTAAGCATGGTTGACTAATTTAAATGGCATTTCAATGTTGAAACTAATTTGCCTAGTTCATTTTTAAAACGAATGTTTAATTAATTAATAATTCCTTCAGAGATAATGACATGTTTTGTAAGAAAAGAGAAATAATTGTTTAAACATTTCTTAAACACTTATTTCAAAACAATTTTCACAATTTTTTCATAAATCAAAAAACTAATGAATTTTTCTCTTTTTTCCCCAAATAATTGTCTAAAAGGCGGGCATATCAGTGGCTCGTGTTTTGCCAGCACTTACTCGAACCAATTGTCTGGTGACAGATGTACTCGATATGATTAGACCACATATGGAGTTCACATTTAATAACATTCTGTCGCATATAAACACTGTATTCGTATTGAGAACTAAAGCTAAGGGCTATTCGGGCGCTGACACAAACGAATTGGCCAAAGAGCACACCCGGTATGATAGGGGAGCCGTTGGGCTCATTCACTAACAAACAATTTGTAAATCAAAGTTCGCTCACATTTCCTTTTGATAACAATTGTCTTTAAAGATGACCTTGCACACATTGCACACATATACACTTTATTTGTAAACAATATATTAAATTTTATCTTAAGTTTAATCAAATATTTAAATGATTTCGACGATTATCTAATTTATTTGTTTACAAACAATAAAAAAATCTCATCTGAATATTAAGTAAAAGTAAGCAAGCTCATGCATAAATTTTATATAAATTTACCATAATTTACATGTTTATGTGATCATGGTAATGCCATATCTAATCTAAATTTGTTAACAATTTTTTTCCTAAAATTATAGCTCAAACAAAATTATGTATCAGTAAATGTTATCTTGTAAATAATGAGTTATAAGTGAGACTATTCTTATGCTATCTTGGTAACTTTAATAAGTGATAAAATCAGTATTTTTGTTGTGATGTTTAAAGTACATCGAATATGAATTTTAATGAATACTTTTTTAAGCCTTTAATTCTCTTTTGTTTTGAATGTAAAGAATGCGACTCAAGGGTCAGATGCTATACGTGGCCGAATCAGATGTTGTCCTATTCCTATGCTCTCCAAGTGTTCTAAACTTGGATGACCTCAACAGAAGAGGTCTTTACTTGAGTGACATTCCATTACACGACGCAACCAGAGATCTGGTCCTCCTTTCAGAACAATTCGAAGCCGAATACAAACTGACCAAAAACCTCGAGATTTTGACCGATAAACTACAGCACACATACCGTGAATTAGAAGACGAGAAAAAGAAAACTGATCGGTAATATGATAGGTCATTGATGAGTGATTTTTTTTGTTCAAACAATCAGAGCACTGAATAGCTGTAAGACATGAAAAATAGTTTAATCGAATACCAAAAAACCGAAAATCAAATGAAAATTAGTGTTTAATTTAGACTTAATCTGGTTTTGAAGGACTGTCGGCACGAAAACTATCAGTCATTTCGATTTTATTAGTTATTATATGATATTATAGTATTTAAGAAGTTTATTAAAAACTAGTTTATTAGCGCACATCCACTTCAAGGGTGTAGTCATTTGTTTGCTTAAGAAATATTAATAATTGTTTTGAAGCAAAAACAAGAGAAATAGTGTTTATTCTGTTCTTAAAGGCTATCCATTGAGTAAACTCATCTAAAACTTATTTGTTGATAGATTATTGTACTCAGTATTGCCACCATCTGTTGCTAATGAACTCCGGCACCAGAGACCGGTTCCGGCAAAAAAGTATGAATGCGTTACTCTATTGTTCAGTGGAATCGTTGGCTTCAGTCAGTATTGCGCTAAGAATTCCGACTCAAAGGGAGCCATGAAAATAGTGAACCTTTTGAATAGTCTATACACAACTTTTGATGTATTGACTGATCCAAAGAAAAATCCAAACGTTTATAAAGTATGAGATATTAATTCATTAAATTCAATGACAAATAAGAGGACATCAAAACTATTTCAATGACTAATCACTTCTTAATTCATATTTGAATGATTTGAAGGTCGAAACAATCGGTGATAAATATATGGCCGTATCGGGTCTTCCGGAGCCGTGTGAATGTCACGCCAGGTGTATCGCACGACTGGCACTGGACATTATGGATCTCTCAAAAAAAGTCAAAACTGAAGACATGAAAGAAATTGTAATTCAATGAAAAAGTTTTTAATTGTTTTTTATTGAATTTTTCATTTCAAGGAAATAACAATTGGAATCCATTCGGGGGAAGTAGTGACGGGTGTTATCGGCAAACGAATGCCCAGATATTGTCTCTTTGGTAATACTGTTAATGTGACCTCTCGTACAGAAACAACTGGAGAGAAGGGACGGATCAATGTGTCAGAGGATGCCTACAGTTGTCTAATGGAAAAACAAAACTACGACCCAGAGTTCAAATTCGAGTGCAGAGGACTCGTCCAAATGAAAGGCAGACCTGAGCCCATGAAAGTCTATTTCCTAAACAGAATACCCCTTTGAATATCCCTTTGAATACCCCTTTGAATACATCTTTGAGTAAACAGAGTATCCCTTAAAGCACTAAATCGACAAAACTTTGTTATAAAATCCAATTAAAACTACAATTTTTTAAACTCTTGTTTTGTTCACAAAAACCATCGACTTTTGAAATAAGTGAGAGATTGACAGATGAGGGCTATAGAGGGGAAGCACTCTATAATTAGTAGTTAAATCATTGAGGTGAATCTAAAAATATGTTTTAAAATCTATGGATCTCTTATTGTTTGAATTCATGTTTAAAATATTTGTTCGTTTCATAAAAATATATGAATCAATAAATTATTATTAAGTTTTCAACAAATTTTTCTAAAAAAATATATTAAATTCCGTACAAAAAATACACAAAATTTTTATATCTTTAATAAGAAAATAAATAAAAACTATTAAGAAATCTACTGATTCTAACGATAAAAATGGCGATCAATCATAAAAGAAATGAATTAAATATAAGAAAATTTAAATAATTAATGCAGAATTAATATCAGATAAAGTGTTAAGGCCAAAATTACTGATTCAAACAATTATTACAAAATGTTTTTTGCTGTCAAACTAATCATTGACTTCCTTTGAATTTTAATTTTTCAAACTTTTTCTTTAATAGCAATGATTTTGAAAAATTGTGAGAATATGTTATTTTGCCTGAAAAGAAAAATTCTACTCGCTAATTAAGAAAATTACTTATTTAAACAATGTATATCTTGAATATTTTGTAAACAAAAATTGGCTTTAAATGTAAAACAGGCTAAAAGTTCCCATCGAGTGATCAAAAACACTTAAAAATTCATTGAAATAATGGTTTAATAAATAATTTTTTGCCCAAAACTTGAATTTTATACTAAAAATACAACTAATAATTGATTTAAACGATAGTTAAAAGAGAAGAGAAATTAGAGGAAGAGAAGCAACAAATTATTTTTTCAATTCATGACTAAATAACTGATTATTAAAACCAATTAAATGTTATATTTCTTTATATTCTTTCCTCTCATTTACTTTAAATAAGTGTCTGAAATGTAAGGGAAATATTTATTTATTTTTTAGTTATTATTATATTCATGCAAATGATCTCTGCGTTAGGTCTGAATATAAGAATAGTCAATGAAATTACTAACGATATAATGAATTTTCTTTTGTGACGAACCCTTAAAATGTGAATTAAATTCATGAAAATTTACGAGAAATTCGGGTTCGAAACCCTTTCTTAAGTAATTCTTAAGTGTTTTCCTTAACAGAGAATTACTGAACCAATTATTACACGAAATATAAATTCATTCAAAAAAGTTCTGAAAAATTATTATCTCAACTGAAATGGGATTTTAATTGATATCAAATCGTTTAAATAGAAAATAATTTAACAAATTTTATTCAACCCTTCCTCAGATAAAGGGTTGTCATATTGAATAGCCAGAGCTCCTCATTTGCTTTTTAAATGCATTTTTTCTAAACAGAATAAATAAACAAGCTAATCTAACTCAAAAATAAGAAGATAAATTCAAGTAAAACAACAAAAATTACAGCTTAAAAATGATCGATATTTTTGGTTAAACTTAAATCTATTATTAAATAGCGTTCAATAAATTTATTTAATATTTTGACGAATATTAGAGACGAATGAAAATCAAAATATATTTTATTTCTTTAGAAAACTATTGAAATAAATATAATTTTCTTTGAGATAATAAAAACTCTTAAAGAATGTAAGAAAAATCAAAAATAGAGTATAAATCAGTGAAGGAAAGGACCCCAAAAAAGAGTATATCCTAATAGTTTTCATAAAAAATGTTTTGATAATTCAAGAGATATTTATTTGGATTTATTTATTTTATTGAAGGTATAAATAAAAGTTAGAAATCTTAAAACCTATAAAAATTATCAACAAAAAAGAGAAAGAGGATCAAGGTCTTTTTATAATAGAAATTTGTTTAGATTTAGAACAAATTTTAACACTTTTTAACAAAAAAAGGAAATAATTTTATTTCAAAATTATACCATAATTTTTAATAACCACTTGTTATGAGATTAACTGAGATAATCTTGGTTCTCTTACAAGGAAAATGCATAAAAATGTGTAATAAAAGAGAGCGAACAATACATTTAATTTATGGCAACATATCTATACATCAAATATATATACATTAGAATTATATAACATTTAAAGTTCACAGCATTTGAAATAAAAATTACACTTAATATACAGTTTTGAAGAATAAAAACTTAACAAACAAAACTTAATCCAAATTCTTGGAGAAACAGTTTATCAATAAAATGATTGAACGATTAGATGCTCTTTGAATTAATTGCCAATTCATGAGATGTTCTGAAATTACATTTCGGTTCATCTCATATAAGATCGGATTTAAGAAATACGAACACAAATTATAGACATTTTTCAAATAATTGGATTCAATTTAAATAATTTTTCATTCAATAAATTATAGAATTAATTTATTGCTTCGAATGACATATTCCTTATGTGTGAGTGTGGAGAGAGAGAGAGAGAGAGAGAGAGAGAGAGAGAGAGAGAGAGAGAGAGAGAGATCTGATGATAAAAATAATATGTGATTTAAAGTCTAAAACAAAACTCATATAATTATTAATTCAATAACATTTGCAACACATTTAAGTGATTTAAAAGAATTTTTATGATCATATGTTTGTCCAAAAAAACTCTCCCTGACCGTGACCTTGATACTAACAAAATAAAAGGTGAATGTATTTGGAAAGACGTTGCAAATGACTGATAAATATTGTACTGAATTTGAAATACATTTCCGATCAATTGATGGTCTAATTTCATGTGAACTGATTCTCTAATTTTCTTATAATTAAACTGAAATTCAATTTATTTTTAATTTAATCATTAGCTTCAGAGGACCGGTGGGTTACTACCACTCCCTTGAAATGCTTATTAATGCCTATTTGAGTGCATTAATATATTTCATAACATTATCTCAAATGTCTTAAATAGCTGTCAATTTGGTTAAACACAAATTTAGTGACTAATTCACTGACGACTTCAATGATATTCAGTTATTCGAGTAAATCAGTGCTCAGAATAAAGATATTGAATATTAAATCGAATAATAATTTTAATTCATTTAATATTCAGATGAGATTTGAATCCATAAAAAGTATATCGAAATATAAAACTAAATTTATATTTAAATGAAATAAAATACAGTTCTCTCTATAATTTGAATCTAAGAAACACTAAAAGAAATACATTAAAGAAAAAGAGAGAAAATCACACGAAATGTATAATAAATAGTGACTCAGTTTTGCATTAATTATCACATTTAAAGCACAACCGGATTAGACGAGTGCCTGAATTTTGAACATCACATGTATTGCTGTATTAACTAAACTTTTGATAGTTAACACCGAGGTTAAATTCAATTAGAATCACGGTATAGACAGATCGAGCTGAATTTAAATTCACAAAATATTTTAATTTTAACTAATTGCAAATTGTAAAGTTCAAACTTATAATATAAAAAAAAACCAGTTAAGAGCCAAATGTGAATAACTGTTTGCATGATTTGCCTTTTTATTAAACATTTAAATATTATTCTCTGTTTTACAGATAACATATCAAACATTATTTAATAACTTTGCGCTCAATTTTTAACTATAAGTTAACGTTAATATTATTTCGGATCCATTTTTCACACAATTATCTGAAGAAAAGCAAGAATTGATTCAACATTTATTCATTTAAAAACATTTGCAAATATATATTATTTCTTTCATTTGATTTGATTTAAAAAAAATCACTTTAATAATAGTTTAATGAGTTTAACAAATTCTCTCTCTCTCTCTCTCTCTCTCTCTCTCTCTCTCTCTCTCTCTCTCTCTCCCTCTCTCCCTCCCAAAATAACTCACTTTTTTATTTCTGAGTTTAACTAAAAAAATAAATAATTTGAGTGGAGATGCGCTCAGAATAAGTAATTTTAGACATTAATAAGAATAATGAGAAACAAGAAATTTCGCGAATTTAATGATTCAATTAAATGAAGAGATCGATGAGAACTTGAGGCCAACTCTTGAGCGCTATTTTGTGGCGAATAAAATCTTGGTATTCATATTAAAAATATAATCAATTTTGAGTCCTTATTATAATTGCAAATAGAAATCGAATTCATAGAAAAATTTTCTTTGAATTAAATTCATATAAATTTTGGCACTCAATTCAAGTTTTGGATACAATTCAGTGCCTAAAAGAAAGAAATTGAGCCCAAAATTCACCAGAAGTTCAATAATCAGTTTATAAATTGAGTGAAAATAACAAAACTTAATAACTATTCAAATAGACTTTCAATCATTTCAAGTCTTAAAAGAAAATTTTATAAATAAAAAAACGTTTTGATTATCGGCTAAAATAGAGACGAATTGTAATATATATGAAGGAGTCGTCAATCATCACATATTATAACTGATATCTTTGATATCTGGACGCCCTTTCCTTCCCTTTCTTTCTCATTAGGTTTTCAAATATTGAATAAATTTGAAGACAAACTTTGAACTCATTTACAACGGATTCAAAAGTGATTGTCTTTGAATTATTGCTTCAAATATTATAAATTTTAAGAATTAATTTTAAAAAATGTTTGGATGAGAAAATTTAATTAAACTATTTTTGGAGCAAGTTCAATTTTTCTTATGTCTAATTTATTAAAATTTAAGTCATTTTTTATTTTGAGTTTATCTATAAATCAATAGAGAGTTAAGTTTCAAAAATTAATTAACGATTCATTACTTTTCAATTATCTTCAATGAAATCATAGAAATTCTAAAAATGTTTCATTGATTTAAATTTTATGATTAAAATACAGTCAATTGTTTTGAATTTGTATTTTGTGGTAAAGTGTAAAAATATTTTCAACTTACAAGGGAACATCTCAGACGGGCTGATTGTTTTGTTAAAAAGAAGATCATGTTTAAGTTATGGCCATCTGATTTCGAAACTGTAATCCAAATATCAATGACCACTCTAACCACTTATAAATAACCCGAATATAAATATTAAACTTATATTTAAGAACCTCAAAAATATAATGAAGATTATAATGAAAGCTTTTAAAAACGTGCAGGATAATAATGACGCTTAGAAATCAAATGAATAGATTAGCAATTTATTAGTAGTTTTCAATAAATGCAAAAGAACCCTGATTAATATCTCAACATATATTTATGTATGACT
>JAQFZM010000408.1:0-34165 GCA_034695785.1 Galumna obvia
TATTAAAACTTATATTGAAAAATTACTGACCTATTGCTTGCTATTATTTTAAGCGCGCATTTTAAATATTCCTATCCTTAAATAAAATCAAAGTTCAAAAATTCAAGTTTAATAAGTAATTTTATCATGTTCAAACTTTGCTTGTAGTAATGATATATAAGTTCAATATTTATCTTTCTTTAAAGCTTTAAACCCCAATTTTACCTGGCCAATTTCAAGGAAACAATAGACCATTGGCCGATAATTTTTGTATCAATCAATTCCATGAAACATATGCTTTCCAATGAGACCATGATCATTTAAATCCGAGACTGTCGAAGGAATGTGTTTACCACTTAGCAAATAACTTATTTTATTTTTTTAATCTATTAAATTTTAAGCTCCTTTTAAACCTCTTAATTATAACATTTTGTGTTAATTTAAAACTAATTTTTTAGATTCAGATGAATGTATTAATTGGAAAAAATACTCTAAATGGGCACAAGAATCGAAACTACCTAATTTTCAACTTAAGGAGGACACTATTTTCTATTATGAGTCAAATGAAAATGTAGATTGGGATGAGGCACGAAAATCTTGTTCAATAAAGTTTGGTGGCTCATACTATGCTGATCTTATACAATTTAATGTCGATTCTAAACAAATTCAAGAGAAAACTAAACAATTTTTAGAAACACTCGAAAAAAATAAATTAATTAAAAGTATTTTATAAAATGAACTTAACTTTTCAATAAACTTACCAGTATCATTTCAGATGAGGATAAATTTCCAATGGCTGGTGTTTGTTGTAGAATAAAATCAGGAGTTTTGTCCACTGAAAATACATGTGAATGGATTAGTGGAGGAAATGCCGCCAATTTGGTTGAAAACCCTAATTTACAAATTTGTCAAATCATTGAAATGCAATATTTAGTATCTAAACCCATCATATTTACCACGTAATAATTTTAATTTATTTATAATCTAATCAAGATTAGTTTTTCAATAATTTCAACAAAATCAAATGTATTAACTCTTTATGAATACATTAATTATTAATGATTAATACAAATAATATTATTTTTGATGGGATATATTTCCTATAAAATGAAATAATTAGCGATAAAGTATTATATAATATTGATATTATCATGAAATCTATTTTTATCCAGGAATAATCCAGATAATTCAAATACATACAAAGGATTTATATGTTCTTACAGTTTACCGAAAAATATTGAATGCAAGTAAGTAAACTTTTAATTGAGCATGATTCAATTTTTTTAATTCGATTCAATACTTTAAATCAAATTAAGTATAATAACGAGTACAGTCTCGTCGACCACTGAAAAAGTAACTCAAAATATAGGAACAGAAAAAACAACAAAAAAGACATCTGAAAGACACGAAACGTCTACTATTCCTCCATTCGATACTATCGGTCCCATTTACTCTAATACATCAATAAAAGAGGACCTTGAGAATATTCATAAAGAAATTGACAAGATAACACCAAGTGATGCGGATAAGTTACTGGAGATATCATCCAAATTGAAAGTTATTTTGAATACAAAACCCCTTCAAACAAATGATACCCTCTTTATAACAATGGATATTATAAATCGAATCGAAGATCTCTCAACGATTTTGAAAGAAAGCAAACAATTACTAAATTTTAGTGCAAACATTATTGAAAGTATGAGTCGGGTTATTGATTATCACAATGCATGGGATCAAACACAACAAATTAATGAAAAAGTCAAAATGAGTTCTAATATTCTTAAATATATTCAGAAAACAGGTTTCAGTCTGGGCTGTCGGGAAGACCTACAGAATGAGACAATAAAAATAAAGAAAACAAATATTGTTTTGAAAACATTTGTTATGAATTACAATCAATCGACACATTTTAACGTAACCGGAAAGGATTCATATATTGATGTTCCGGCGGGTATTCCTCAACCACAATTTGAAGACAAGTGTATGAAAGGAACTGCTGTCGGCTCTATGTTTGATAAGTTGAGCCGATATTTGTCGGCCCATTTGGACGAAAACCATGAAATCAATTCAAATATCGTTGCCTTCAGTATTCAAAACAAAGACTTGAATAGCACTCGTTTACCGGATGGTATCCCTCCCATCAAAATTATGTGA
Source organism: Galumna obvia (assembly GCA_034695785.1). Lineage (NCBI taxonomy): Eukaryota > Metazoa > Arthropoda > Arachnida > Sarcoptiformes > Galumnidae > Galumna > Galumna obvia. The sequence goes on from JAQFZM010000408.1 coordinate 2,134, forward strand.
GTAATACAAAGTTTAATTATGAAGCACATTTATGTTTATCATGATATATAGGGTTGAGCACAACACGCTTTTAGAATTTGGTGATACCGTTCAGTGCGTTTTCTGGAATTTCAATCAAAACAAATGGTCTTCAGAGGGCTGTCGTTTCCAACAAATAGGTTCGAACCGAAAGCTATCGGTTTGTGAATGCAATCATTTGACTAATTTTGCGGCACTAATGGATGTCAGCGGAAGGGAGACCAACACCAAAGCTAAGGATATTCTGACAAAAGTGTGCTGCGGTTTATCCATAATATGTCTTCTTCTGACTCTTGGATTTCTAACTTTGGTTCGGGCACTTCGGAACAGACGAAATAACATTACCTGTAATTTATGTTTCTGTTTATTTATGGTTAATCTGTTGGTCGTCTTTGGAATGGATAGAACTGAAAATAATGTTAGTATTGAATGCATTGTCAACACAAAACTTATATCCATTTTAGGCCATTTGTCAAACAGTGGCTGCACTTCTTCTTTATTTTATTCTGTGCTCTTTTTCGTGGATGTTAATGGAAGGCTACCACTTATATCAAATGATTGTTCTGGTCTTCTCTAATGTGGGACATCTAAGACTAATCTATTTATATGCCATCGGTTATGGCGCTCCTCTTCTCATATCATTCAGTGCTTATTTAGGGATTGGTTTCAAAAACCTAAAGGAATTCGATTCTTATTTGTGAGTCAAAAGTGATTTCAAAATTTATAAATTATTTTATCATTTAGTTGTTGGATATCTTCACCGTCACATCCATATAGAGTGTGGGCAGTGGCTGTTCCCGCAATCATTGCAATTCTGGCCAACTCTATGATAATGTTTTTGGCACTAAAAGAAGCCTTTTCTGCGAAAATTAAGAAAAAAATGGTTGAAAAGGATTTCAGTAATGATTCGATGAATATTTCGGAAAAGTTATCCCAAAGTTTTTCGTGGATTAAAGGCTTTACATCTCTTATTGTTTTGTTGGGCATCACTTGGATCTCATTCCTTTTATATATCCATAGTTTCGGACAATTTTTTTCGTATATTTTTATAATACTTAATGGACTTCAGGTTAGTTTTGGTGAAGAAAGTGTTCATGTTAAACTGGTCATACTTAATTTCAGGGTGTATTCATATTTGTTTTTCAAATTCTACTTAACGAAAAGGCCAGAAATGTGGTCAAAAAGACTTATAAGAAGAAAAGAGTAGCCTCGAGATATCTGTCCTCTCTATACAGGACGACATCGACTAATGTGTTCACATCGACGTCGCGTTCAAAGTCTTTAAGTCGAGACAAGTCGTCGGATAACATAAATGGTTGTAACAGTGGTTCCGCTAATTTCAATACAATGAGATCTAATAATTCAGCCAAAGGTTCTATTAGTAGTCATATGAGTCAATCCATTTCAATGAACAGAATAAGAAACGCTTCCGATAGTATTTTATTCTAATATTTAAATAAAAAAATATATCAATTTTTCAATATTTATGTATATTTTATAATAATTATTAGATTCTAATAAATATATGAATAAATAGTTACTATTTATTACTATTTAATAAGAATAGTAATAAGAATGTTCTCAAATATTATCCTTTGCTAATGTTTTCAAAATGTACAAGTTTAAAAATAAGTATTTATCTTTATTTATTTTATTTTATCAAAATATTTTACAAGTTCCAAATAGTTATTTTTCATTATTAAAACTAATTTATAATAATACCATGGTAGCTTTTAACGATGTTATAATATAAATAAAAAATATTTTTAAAATAAATAATTACAAAAATTATACAAACATATTTTCAAAAATAATATCAAGGTATTAATTAAATAATCAATTAAATAGGTTAAATTGAAAAATAGAAAAGAAATGTACTTACTTCAAAGATCAATCATTAATTGTCATTTGGATTTTTTTAGCTAGTTTATTAATTAGAACAAAAAATCTAATATTTTGAACAATCATCTAATGATCAAAAATTATTAATTAGTTATAAATGTTAATTATAAATGTTTTATAAATGACTCACTTTATAGAATACTGGAAATGTCATAACCGTTGAACCAAAAGTAATGCCCAGTTTTTTCTTATGACTTAATGTCTCGAAAGTCCTCAAAAGTTTAAGTTTAGTTCGTATACCAAACGGATATCCATTGATTCTCCACTGAAGTCTCGATAGATTTGCAAACATTTTATGTAATTTCTTCGAAAACGATGCGTAACAGAATTGAAGGCCAAAGAGTCCAAAATTGGTTCCAACAAGAGTTGCCGCGTAGTATATCTTCATTTGTATATCCATTTTCTCAAAGAATAACTGATGCATTCCTAACAGATTTGTTGGCAATACTGTTATCAAAAGTAACAAGTAAAGATATTTTCCGCTCTCATTATAAGCCCAGATTTGTGATATAAAGTGGTTATGTTGTTCCACAAAATTCTTAATAACCTTGGTTACTTTATAACTAGAACAATCATATTTAGTAAGGTATTCAATTGGCTTATTGATCTTGGTTATTCTTAAATGAATATAATATGTTAAGATTATTAAAGTTGGATTCAAGACTGACAGGTCTGTTATGAATGCATAAAATGCGGTGAGTGTTAACATTTGAAAAATGAGCGAGTACATTAACTTTCTCAATGTGTAAAATCTTATATTAATAATAATAAGATTTAAAGTCACAAATAAACCTATAATAAGAAAATTTAAATATTTGATTAGACATGGTAGTTTTAATTGTAATTTACATGAAAAGAACCATCCAATTGTAATAAGTGGATAAAGTAACTTGGCAACTCTTATTAATTTTATGAAAATCTCATTATCCCATTCCTTCATTAAAAACTTAAATCTGATTTTTATTCTCATTAAACGGAATAAATAAACCCATTGTTCAGACTTTCTGTTTGCAGATATTCTCAAAAAAATATTCATAAAAATACCCTGAATAGACAATAATATAAAGATGACTCTATTAAAATTTTCAATTCCTCCGCAAAGCATTGAGAGATCAAAAATTAATAGTTGTTTTTCGTAATTTAATTTTAGTCCAAAACTAATACTATTTATAAGAATACAACCAATGAATGCAATGATTGAGAAATAATTTATTAAAACAATGGTTTTATTTTCTCTTTTTTCGAGTCTTCTATTATAAGCATCTAAATAGTAATCGAGCAAAAAATTCTTTACATATGAGCTCTTCTTATGTCTATTGATTTGAACAACACTTTGACCGACTCTGTTCCACATTTTCAATAGAATTAAATATTATTTACTATAAAATACTATAAAATAGTATTTTTTAAAAAGTCTTAAATTAGTTTTAAAATTATAAAGAGATTATTTTCGAAACAACTGAATAAACACTTCTAATTTATTGGAAAAATTTTATCAAGAATCATTTTCAACTAAACTTATAAAATAAAATATTGATTAATAATGATTTCATAGTCTTCTAATTTTTTTAATGGTAATATATTTTTAAAAAGAATATATTAAATATTCACATAAAATAAAAATCAATAATTTCATAATCACCATGTTCAATAATATAACTATTATAAATATTTAAATTTTCTAAATAATTTTTTTTATTAATATTATAAATTAATGAATCCATTTACCAAGGAGACCTATCATTAATTTATAATTAAATCATATTTAATAATAATTACATTTTATAAAACTAATGTATAAAAAAAGTGTAAATTTAAGCTCTAAAATATTAATAATTAAAAATTGAAGTTAATTTGAAATTTATACATTTGATAAGTACTTGATTTGATCTAGCTTTTAACTTGATTACTTGCAAAAGTGGTGGTCACTCTACTAATGACCCTCTCTAAATAGTTTGTGCAATTATAAATATTAAATAATAATTTAGAGCAAAATTATATAAATTTCATTTAATTAATTATGAAAATTAAATAATTATTATGAAAAATATTAATAAACAATAATTTTTTTAATAATCTTTAATTTTATCGTTAATCTATTTATAAATCTGTTTTATAATAAATTCTATAAACAGTTCTATAAAATGTTTTAACGAGGAATAAATTATTCTGCATAATAAATAAATACCATGGTGCAATTAAAAAGCTATGTCAATAAGAAATAGAAAATTTAACAGAATAACTATATCCTAATAAGAAGGGTTTGTTAATTTTACATCTTGCTCGAATTGGTTCTAGTAAATGTGATGTAATTATCATGAGTAAAAAATAGATTGAAAATATAAAACTTAAATCCAAAAATAAAAGTTTATCCAAAATAAACATTCAGTTATATAACTATTAACTAATATTAAACACTTATTTTATTTACTTAACTATTAATCACTCAATTATTTGTTTAAATCAATCGATTCAATAAATATTAGGCTTTTCATATGATATGAATTTTTAATAGTTTTGTTCATTCACTATAGTAATACTTGAAAGAAAAATGTCTAGATTTGACCTAGTAGATTTAACAAACACTTCATATATTTTAAGTGTAGATAAGATTATAATTGCAATTATAATAGAAAATCAAATAAACCAAAAATCAATTAATATAGTATTGGAACAGAAATGAGTTGACAAGTTTACAATACTTTTCATAAAATTTGTTGTTTCAACTAAAACACTATGAAGTTCAAGATCATTTTTATTTTTATTCTAGTCAATTTACAAGAATCTTCCTTATTGCAAGGTGAGATTTAAATGTTTATATTAGAATATACATTAAATTATTGAGTGATGAAAATAAAATTAATTTTTAATTTAATTTATTTAATAAAATTAAATTTTATGGGAATTAATAGCAAAAACTTAAATAAGAATTTTAGATTCCATTCATATCGTTAATTCTTCTTCTTTTTGAGTAATTTTTTGATAATTTAGAAGAATAATGATCATGATTATTTTAACAATATTTAGAATTATACTATTAAATTCTATAAACTCTTTTTGAATAATTAAATAAAACCTTTAATAGTCTAAAAAGACATACAACTAATTTTTCTTATATATTTTGTATTATTTTTTATATTTAAAAATTTGTTTAATAAAAGTTTTATTAAATTAAAAATATAATTTAAAAATTAAAACTTCAAAACTTGACAAACACTTCGAACGAATTATATCTTTCTATTATGACTTATAGAAATTATTTCCAAGATAAATCTTATCTAGAAAACTTATACTATTAGTATATCTAAGCGATAACGCAATTATTGATGAGATAAAACATTTTATTTAATAATTCTTTACAATTTAAAATAATTAAGAGTATTATTAAGTAACGTTATCTAGATTGATAAATGCCTAATTTGTTGACCATATAATAATAATTAGTATTAATCACTATTAACGACATTTTGAAATTTATAACATTTAAAGCATTTCAAAAATCGAATATCAAATTAAATTAAACAAATTATAAAATTATAGTATTTTTATTAAAAATTTCATATTTATTAAAACGTTTGAGTTTTAAATATATTTTCTTATTTTGTATATAATTTATAGGACATAAACAATCCAACGATGAGTTAATCACAGAATTTAATGAAACCTCACAACTATTTTTAAAGCATTTAACGCCATACTACATATATGACTATGAGGATAATTGGACAAATGAATCGGACAAACTTGGTAATAATACAAACCCAAGTAATAATATTATATGATTTTAATATAAAAATTATATAATAGTATTATTAATTTTATATTAAATTATAAATATTTTCCAAATAATAGGAAAAAAACTCTTTTATAAACTTATTTTAGAAATAATTAAATAAATGGTCGAAACTAAATCTTAATATTTAAAAAAGGGTCAACAACTTCGACAACTTCCTCAACTCAACCCTCATCCTCCAGATCTCCATCTAAAACCTCACGTCGACCCCCACCTACTACCCCATGGCGACCCCCTTTCATATCAACAACAATCAATTCTTCTAATAATAAGATGACTACAAAAGTTCATTCAAAAGAGCCAATTGTCACGACTTATATTCTGAGTGAAACAACAGAATCGATGAGTTCTGAATCGACACTTTGGACGACACAACCGACACAAGAATCAGAAAATGAAACAAATCTCGAAAAATTGAATAAAACTATTGATTCGATCGACAAAAATGGGGACAAAATGTTATTAAATATCGCGGATAACTTAAAAAGTCATTTAAACAAAAATCATTTGAATTCCAGTAAAGAATTAATTGATACAGTAAATATGCTTGCTAAAATGCAGGGCAAATCTAAACTAATGGAGAAAAATAATGTCGAAAACAATTTTATCGCTAATTTTAGTGATAAAATGGTAGACACTTATAGTGATGTATTAAATGAAGAGCAAGGGTGGAAATATCTAAATGATTCGGATGAGAAAATTGAAATAAGTTCACGAATTCTTGAATTCATTCAAACGATAAGTTTTAGTTTTGGCTGTAATAAAAACATCTCAAAAATTAGCAAGATCATTAAACCTAATATTGCGATCGAAGCCTATTCTTTGAATACAAACGACAGCATCAAAATTAAAATGAATGAAAGTTATTCTGGAATATTCTTACCGAAAGGTATGCCTCAGCCTTACCCTGATGTTGGATGTGACCCTGGTCTTGCAATGGGTGCAATCATTAATAAATTAAGTGATTATTTGGCCGTAAAATTAGAAAAATACGAACAAATTAATTCTAATATAATATCATTTAGTATCAAAAATAGTTTAGTCAGCACTCGTTTGCCCGACAAAATAGGACCAGTCACAATTTTGTAAGTTTACTTTTGAATTACTTTAAGAGTTTGAATAAACTTGTAAAATTGTGTCTAGATTAAAGCACAATAAATTATTGGAGTTCGGAGACAGAGTTTATTGCGTTTTCTGGGATTTTATCCAAAAGAAATGGTCTTCAGAAGGATGTCGTTATATTGAGATACATTCAAACCGAAGGCTATCTGTCTGTGAATGCAATCATTTGACTAATTTTGCGGCACTAATGGATGTCAGCGGAAGAGAGACCAACACTAAAATTAAGGATATTCTGACAAAAGTGTGTTGCAGTCTCTCCAGTCTATGCCTTATAGTAACCATTGCTATTCTAACGATGATCCGGGCCTTAAGGAACAGACGAAATAACATTATTTGTAATCTGTGTTTCTGTCTATTAATCGTTAATATTTTGGTTGTCTTTGGAATGGATAGCACTGAGAACAATGTTTGTATTTAGAATGATCTAGCTTAGTTTTCTTAATTAATTATTACAGATAATCTGCACAACAATTGCATCATTACTACTGTATTTTATTCTGTGTTCGTTTTCATGGATGCTTATGGAAGGCTATCATTTGTATCAAATGCTTGTTTTGGTCTTCTCTAATATCGGATATTTAAGACTAATTTATTTGTATGGCATCGGATATGGGATTCCCATAATTATAACAATTATAGCACTCTTTACCATTGGATTCGATAGTCTTAAGAGAACTGATTATTATTTGTGAGGAAAACCATTAAAATATTGTACTAAAACTATGATTTCAGTTGTTGGATATCATCTCCCGCTTATCCCTATAGAGTGTGGGCAGTGGCCGGACCGGCACTACTGGCTATTTGTCTAAACAGTTTGCTCTTATTCTTGGCCTTAAAAGAAGCCTTTTCTGCAAAAGTTAGAAAGAAACAAATCTACCAAGTTGATATTCATGATAATACTTTGCAAACAATTAAAGAAAAAGTGTCGCAATTCTATTCACGTTTCAAAGGTTTTATATCTCTATTCGTTTTGTTGGGAATTCCGTGGATTTTCTTCATTCTATATATTCATAGATTCGGTCAATACTTTTCTTATGTGTTTATTGTTATTAATGGACTTCAGGTAAGTTTATCTCTTTTGAAATAAACTCTAGAAATCAAAATTCACTTTTAGGGTGTCTTCATATTTATTTTTCAAATTCTACTGAACGATAAGAACCGATCAGTTATACGGAAGGCATACCTAAAGAATATTTCTTCTCATTCTTTGTTCACTAATTCTAAGAACAGTTCTACCCTTAGTTATAGTGAACGCTCACAAACTTCTGATCATTCAAAAAGATATTAATACAAAATATAGTGAATATTCTTAATCCTAACAATAAATGAGTATAAATTGTTTTGTTGGGTTCACTAATTTCACTTCACCAAGCTAATTTACTCAAATGAATGAACACTGTATTACAATTGGAATATTTATTATTTTAAGTAAAACATTGTATTAAATTTTAATGAATTTCGTGAACTTAATTCCTACTTAACTATTATTATAAAAGTTTTATCAAATTATTTTAAACTACAGTAGACAATCGATTTTGTAAACTATTACTTTAGTAAACTAACGAATATTGTTAAGCAAACTTCAAAACCATAAGACAATATAGATAAACTGTATATAAAATTAAATCAATTTAGTTAACATAAGTTTTATTAAGTTATGTTTTTAGTTAACCATTTGGTTGGTTAACAACATGTGATCTAATGTTAAAAATAATTACTTTTGTAAAGTAGTAATATAGTTCAACATCAGAATCATTTTTATTATTAAATTTTAAAGCAGTGAAAATGAAGAAAATTTTCAAAATAATTAAATGATTATTTATAAAGAAAATATTGAGAAATAAGATATGAAAATATTAATATAACGAAAGTAAAATAGTTTTAATCAAAATACATATCTTTTAAAAAAAGATTTTGAAGAAAGAAATCTAAATCATTTAAGTCAGTTATTTGTTCAAAAAAAATTAAATTTATTTAATAATTTATTGATTAATATGTCACAAAGACATTCATTATTTTTTAAATAACAAAAATAGCTAATTATTTAACTAAATCAAAATGAAAACATTATATATAGTCAATAAAACTTTACTATTCAAGTTTGTTAACTAATCGATTTTGTTAACCAATTTGTCAACACCAAGGTAGTTTACAAAAATGAATGTCTACTGTAATGTTAAATCGCCCGAAAACACAATAATTAATTTTTGCTATGCTTTACATAACACTGAATGAGCTCTCATTTAATATTTTTTAAGTAATTAATCAAAACTTATTTATGTTTTGAGTCTCACTTGAAATCCAAACACATCGTCATTTACTTCAGTTCCTGAAATCATTTTTGGCTATTATTTTACTAATTTTTTTGCAAAAACAAAATAATTGTTAACAAACATAACCACAACTATGAAATCGAAAAAAATTATGAAAATTAATTGAAGTTTTGGGTTTAGAAATGAACCCAATGTTGTCAACTATTTTATATCAACAATAGTTTGAATAATAATAATATTAATAAATTATTTCTATTTTTTTTGAAATCACTTTAAAATATTAATCATTTATCAAACCATTGAAAACAATACGTTTTTCAGTAATGTATTTAAGGAAAAAGTTTTTGTTTATAATTTTTTGAAGAATTTCTAATTATATTTAATATGATTATTATAGAAAAATGCGGAGAATAAATTACACTTGGTTATACAGAATTTTGGTTTAGTATATTGACATCTCATGAGATTCTCATATATAGAGCAAACAATATATAATAATTGAAATGTATAAAAATAGATGAAAACAAGTAATTAGGTTTTGATTAACTTAAAGTCAATTATCGCTGACTGTTGTCTCTAATTTTATCTAAACTTCAATTCTTAAAGAATTTAAAAGTTTTAAAGTATTTTTAGATTTACTGTTTTTTACTACTAACTCGAATAGACATACTATATTACACATCATTTCTGATCATTATTTATGAGATTTTACTTCAAACAAATCGTCGAATCCTTTAAATTTTGTTTTTAATTTAATGTTTTTATCGATATTTTAAGACATTTTAAGACATAAATCAGTCAAAAAACAATTATTTGGTTCAAATTATTTCATTGCCATTTTGTTTTATTTGTGTATTTCCCAATGTATTCTCTATTTGTTCCTGTCTAAAATCACTCCTACATGTATATAATTTATGAGTAACTGATGTATGAGTGCTATCTCTAAGAGCCTAAAGCTGTTAGATAATTAAATGAAAGGTACTTTTATAAAATTTGGTTCTCTATCTTTTATTTATTTATTTTTGAGGCGAAAATTTTTTTATCCTTAAAATTATTTTAATATTAAGTGAAGACATTCTTCTCCGGTGACAAAGTGTTGACATAACTTCAAATTTAGAAATTATTAATGTCCCAAATATAAGTGTCCTTGCTATATTTTCTAGACTTTCTTTCGGCACATCTACTTTCAATTGAAGCACAGTTTAACCGGAATTAATGTCAAATAAAGTATTTTGATTTAAGACCTAGAAATGAAAAGATGTCTCAAAAAAGTCACTTATCGTTTTCAATGAGTTCTTTTAGAGTAAAAATAAAAAGAAGAAAATGTTTGTGAAAATTGAATGAATGGATGAATTTGTGGCTATAAATGAGAGCCAAGTTTTCAATTTTTGGTTTTGCCTTAAATTTACGATCCATTAAACAGAAGTATTTTAGAGCCCAAAGAAAAAAGTCTTTTCCTTTAGAATATTGTATTCGTTTTTTAAAAAACTTTTAAATGTATTTTAAGATAAACTTTTTCATTGAAACACTAGTCCTCTATCTTTTGAGGTTTAAATTTCTCCGATCATTACTTCTTTCAACAGTTGAATGAAATCCAAGTATAATATAATACTTAATGTATTTTTTTAATACAAAATAGAAATAAATGTATGAAATCTATTTTAAACACAAACTAACCATTTATTGATTCATTACATTATCTCTAATCTCTAAAAATCTCTATTGAATCAAAACTCATTAATCAAAGAGCACACCATAAATATGACTTATTTCTCACCAAAAAATATAAATTAATTTATGGTTTATATAACAAGAATGATGCAAGCTAACTTTTTTATCTAAAATATCATTTACCATTTGTCTAATGTTTTGTTCAGCGGAAGAGATAATAAAATTATAATCTTTGAATAAAACTGATCCAACATTTAATTCTTAAGTTAAGAATGAATCTAACAGTCAATTAGCTTTTAATGATATGAAACGTTTGTAATAATAATAATAATAAACGTCTAAATTGTCTTTTTTGATAAAATTGATGGTCAGTTCAAATGATGAAAATTTGCGTTGAATTTAGAGATTGACATTAGTTTAAGTAAATGCCTTTGAAAGACAAAAATGTCATTTTATGAATTCATTACATCAGAACATAAACAAAGTTCTTATCATTAATATTATATTCAGAGGATATTTGAATCGAATGCCATAATTCAAAGCTTAATATAAAGTCAGTGATGGCTAATATAGTGATGTACTAAACAGTAATAAGATCTCAATGTTTTTCGAAGTCATTTATTTGAGAGAAGTTTTGAATAAATTTTTTATAAAAGTGTTTTCCAAATGAATAAGAATTCTTGGAATCTAAGCAATAGAAGCTAGGTCATTAAATTTTCTTAGACTTTGGAAAAAATGATGCCAACCATTAAATAACTGAGTCTACAACCCATTAATCAAAGTCAAGGTCTCTGTAATTAAGTTTGGTTTTAGTGAAAGAAATTCTTTTACTTTTTGTTACCTTTTGTTTTTGTCTCTCATTTTGTTTATAGTTTTAGTTACTATAATTTTGTTGATGTTTAGGATTTGTGTGTATCCAACGATATGTATTGTCATTAAATATTTTCTTCTCATTTTATTTTTTAAACTTTTAATATATTATTAATAGATTAGAATAAATCTTCTTTTTTTTTGTAATTTTGTTATAAACTTCTTTTATATTAGATTTTGTTAAGAATAATATGAGAAGAATTTTGGCAGTAATTATTGAAATTATAGACATAATTAAACACAAACATTTATTAACAAGTACAAAAATTCTAAAATATGAACATGAACAAGTTAAAATAAGAGTATCAACATAGAGAAATGTTTTGAGTCTAAACTTTAGATTAATATTTAGTAACAATAATTACATTCATTACAGAATTATTTATACGAAAAAGTAATCATAACATATAAGAGGATAAACTAGAATTAAATATTTAAACATTTCATATTTAAATATTAAATACTAAAGTAAATTTGTTTTCAGTTTATTTTTCATGATCTTAGTCATCTTAAATATGAACGTCAGTTAATTGTGATATAAATTTCGCCTCAATTATAGAAATATTGTTCGCAATCTCTTTATTCTATGATTTATATGAAAAATAAGTCATAAGAAAAGATATAAAACTTTTGCCGATATTTTTGCGAAATTCTTGTATTAAATGATTCTTATATTTCTTTGAATTAAAGGTTAACTAATTTTGTTAATTGTATTGAATTGTATTTTAGGTAAATTGTTTCTTCCTGTTAAGACTATTACACGTGTTATGCAAGAAAGCCTCGTCAACAATGGGTTCCCAATACACCAATTCTGGCAGTATTTCCACTTCTGGAGGAGTAATCACTCGTCAGAGTATAATTGTATCCTTTCGGGCCGCTATCCTTCTGCTCCCACTCTATGGTCTTCATTATCTCTTTGTAGTCTACAGACCTCATATCGAGTAAAGACAATTGAATAGAATCTATACCTTTCCCTACAATTAGCGTAATATAGATTCTGTGCACAAAATGCAAAGTTTATTATTTGAAAGTAAATTATCTGTTTGTCTGTCATTTGATTGTATTTCAGAAACTGTTGGACATCAGAAGTATACCATTATCTCTCTTTAACGTTGGATGGCCTTCAAGGATGTGCCGTTTCCATCATATTTTGTTTCGCTAACAATGAGGTCAGAATCAAAATCATATATTAATCAAATCAAATGAAATTCAGTGAAAATATCCGGTTCTTTGAATTATAATCACTACTCGCCTACTCTTGTTTGTATTCCTTATATGTCTTGCTAATTTATGTTTTGAATTTCATTTTGCTTGATTATCTAATTTAATTCATACATATTTATTCTTATTTTTAGTTTTTTAAGTTTATTTTAGTTTGAATTTTCGTTTATTAGCAAAGAGTCAATTTATATCTTCTTTTTATTTTTAATCAAATTCTCGATAAGTTTTTTCTATACTTTTATTTCATAAAATTATTTATAAGTTGTGATGAAAGCAAACATATCTTTATTTATCAAAATTTTATCACAAAAGTTAGTATTCGTTGAGATTTTATTTGTCTTTTGTTGCATTTGTTGCACGATTACATTTACTGCCAAAAATAGATATTTTCGAAACTCTTTTTTTTATTTATTCATTTTATTGCATGTTTATAGTTATAGATATTGCAATAAACCCGAGATATACTTTCCATAATTTCATACGAATTCTGGAATAAATATTCAAATTAGAGTTGAATAAAGTTTCCAATTAAACTAAATTAAGTAAATTATTATTCAATAGATTAATATATCGAATAGAATTTATAGCCTATAAAATAATCTTGGTCCTATGGGGAATAATCTAAAATCAAGTTATATCATCTAATTTCCCTTTAGAGCAAGATACTTTTCATTTGTGAATAAATTGAGTTACATCCGATTTAAGCAAGGACACTTTGCAAATTTTAAAGCCACTGAGAGTCAAATCCATTTCAAAATATTCTTATTATTCAATATTATGCAAATGTATAGATATATAGATGTATATATCACTAAATTATTAGTTACAATAAAAGTATTTGAGTCAATTCTCTTACTATTAGTATAGTTAGTGATGGATTGCATATTCAATTAGAGGACATTCACTTATGTTATAATTGTTTATTAATGATTTTGTTGTTAAGTTAAATCTTATTTAATAATATTATAATCATTTGAAGTAAAATTAATTTATATTTAATTATTGAACTTTAGATTCGATATCTACTGACGCGTTCGTTAGAGAGGGTCAGCACAAGACAGAGAAGTACAACCATTTATATGACAGAAGTTGTGGCCACTCAACAGCATTAACTTCTCTTTACAGACAATTCTAATGTTTTCCAATAACTTCTAAAATGTGTTTTTACCACAAAAACTATTCATTGATTTTAGTGATACGTATTTTCACTCCAAATGTCATATTAAGTGTCAAACATATAGTTTTTTTCCTATTTTTAGACGAAAAATAACTGAAACATATTTTTGTCAAACAATTTGTTACAAAACTGCCACAAAAACCATTCATTTTGTTCCCTTTGAATCAAATTAATATCCAATTAATTGTTAAAAAACAATCTCGTTATGAATTAATAGCATTTTTGTTGTCGTGGTTTAAATAAGGAGCCATCACTGACTCATCCACTCATTTGACTATTAATGACTTATTTATTATAATCTAAAAGTTTATATGAATTTCAATCAGAGCTTATGATTAATGAGATTCAATCAAATTATAAAAACATTAATCTCTTACAAAGAATACGTTTTAAACTATAATTGATCTCAAATTGGATTACCTTTTCTGAAACTATTGAATGTAAACTTAAAAATGATTAATTGGTTCTTTTAAATAATGTTAATTGAAAGGGACCTAGTGCTAAACCTAGTTTATGGCTAAGGCTAAGGTTCCAATTATTAATGAATTCTAAATTCTGTTGAGTTTGAAGTAAATTCTTTGGATTTGTTGAATGTCTAGTTTTTTATACTAAAGATTTTAATAAATTAATTATTGTATTGTTTGACATTATATTGAAATTAAAATCAATAATGTACCATGTTAAAATGTTAGAACTTTATTAAAATAAACGTTTCTCTAATGAAAATGCATTTATTTTTAGTAAGAGATATAAGAATATAAGAAAATTAATTATTAATTGAATAAAAAATGATTAGCTAAGAGTATCTCGTGAGTATAAATGAGTAAACAAGCTTGCTCATTTGAAATTAATGTTCAAATTATTTATAGAGCTATTAATAACGGAATTATAAAGCTTTGGCTAAAGTTTTGAAATCTCAGGATTTTGTTCTGTATTTGATTTAAGCTCTGAATTCTGTTTTCACTAATTTTTAAAATAATGAATAAAACGAATACATATTTATATTCATATTTAGTGTCTGTCTTTGTCTCCATATTTATAATAATTTTGGGCACAATTTTGATATATATTCGTGAGTTAACTCAATATTTACTTTATAACTAAATTTCCTCATTTAGTTTCTCCCGATTCAATAAACATAGACTGTGCTCGTGGACACAACGAGTACCGACACCGTCATAGAACTCCTTCGCTAACGATTTCAAATGAAGTAATATTTTAAATAAAATCCATATATAAGTTAAAACTCTAATCTTATTTGACTCAAAGCTCGTAAAGTATGCGAAACAAAGAGCTGAAGAGTTGAAGACTAATTTCGGACATAAGACAAACCTTCCTTTTGGGGAAAATCTGTATCAGGGAACCATAACTCCAGAATTATATGAAAAATTTAAGTGTGAATCCGCTCTTAAGCATTGGTATAACGAAATCCATAACTACGACTTTGTCAAAGGAGTGACCAAGGGCGGTCTAATCTATCACTTCACACAAATGGTTTGGTCGGACACTACACATATTGGTTGCGCTAAGTCTTATAGTCCCGATAAAATGGTTATGTATTTAGTCTGCAATTATAATCCTCGGGGAAATTGGCTTGGATCATTTAAAGAAAAAGTACCCCCTCTTTATTAATGATAAATCCATTTAAAATTTGTTTATTATTTGTTTTAAGTTTAAAATTTTATTAAAGAAATTATAAAATTTAGTATTTTTAATTTGATTCAAATTTGTAACCCTTTTTATTGAATTTTACAACTCATTTGGTGCTGATGTTATGATTCATAACTTATGAACTTCACTAACATTTACTTAAATATCTAAAGTTTAGGAAAGATTTCATTGTTTTAATTGTAACTCAATTTGTTTTAAATTTTATTCGAATCATAAGACAATGTTTAGTCCCTAAAATTTAGTGAATTCTGTTTCATCCAGATCTCCAACATTTCACTAATTGTTTTATTAATAATTAAAATAAAATGTTTTAATTTAAGTTTAAATATATTCTGTCGATTGAATACATATTAAATGTATAAAATTAAATATAGATTTTTGAGTTCTCTGATATAACATTACATAAAAGGTATAAAAACAATGAATTTATATATATTTTTAAATTAAATTTTCATTAAAAAATTAATCATTGATTTCAGAAGTAAATTTTTCAAGACTCTTGTTGACCTTAGAACATCCTGGTAAATAAGCACAAGTGGAAAGATTTAAGATAATTTTAATTCTATTAACGATTGTTATTTCATTTAACTTCGAAATAATCAAATAATTGTATGAATTTATCAAATAACTATTAGATTGTTGAATAATAATAATTACCTAGATAATTACAAATTTACATCTACATTTGCAAAAAAAGAGAAATATGACTATCTTGCAAGATTACTTTTTATCTCATTAAGGAAGCATTAATATTTCATATCCTATAACAGAGATACCGATTGAGCCACAGGTGGTTACAGGAGGTTACAGGGGATCAAATATTTAGTTCAAATAAAGGATATTGGTAAAAATTTAATGCTTTTAGCATATACATTTATTGACCAAGAGCTAAATTTAGATAAATTACATATTTTTAAGATTAAACCATTTTTAGTTTATTTGAGTGGTTTTGTTTACATTATGTTAACAAAAGAAAAGTTCATTTTATTAATGAATAAAAAAAGTGCTTGCTCATGTTACATCTCATACAAATGAATTTGGCTGAAAAAGTGGTTTAATGGGTATTGTTGTTATCCTATAGTATTGTTGAATGCATTTTATATGCAATCGATTTGTTTGTATTTTATTCTTATCTTTCATTTGACTTAAAGTCAAACAAAATTAATCCAAAATTAGATGATTTGTTGAAAAGTCAGATCATATCCTACTATCACTTCATCTAATATAAACACTGATTCAATAATAGAATATCCTGGTTCATCTGTCGAATATAAACAAAATGAAAACGTCAAATAACCTTAACACTAGGAAAAAGAATTTTTTCCTAGAATTGAAAATAAGAGTTAAGTCCTATCACTGATTGCATTTATAACAATAGATTAAATACTTTTGTTGGAAAAATTTTCAATATTAGGAATTATCTCTAAGAAATTGATTTCAATTGTATAATAAGCAAAACAATTAAGGGTTTAATCCAAGATATTAATAGATGTTTTTCTTATCCGATTAGTTTCTCTTTATATAAGTTTGCATTTCGTTTGTGTTAATACATTTGAGCCAAAAATTCATTAAAATTATTTCAAAACTGAGTTAATAATGAAAATTTTTTTATTGCTTTTGGCTCTACTGGCCTATTGTAGCAAGGGTATTTAATTTGTTTATATTTGCCTTTTAAAAATTTATTGAACTTTAGGTGAAAGTAATACTACTCCTTCTTCTGACTGTTCCGAAAAGAATTGTAAATCACCGGAATGTGTTTGTGTCAGTCAGAAACCGCCGAATAATCACTCGTCTAAAGACATCCCTCAGTTTATTATTATGACATTCGATGAGGCCGTCAGAGATACCATGTTTACTGATGTCTACTCAAAACTCTCTGATCACAAGAACCCAAATGGTTGTCCAATTCAGGCCACGTTCTTTGTATCTCACGTCGACACTAATTATAAGATAGTGAGTGATCTCCATCGAAGAGGACACGAAATCGCCGGACATTCCATTACGTAATTGCATTGAATTTATTTAGAATAACATTGAATTCAAATATTTCTTTTGAATAACAGAAAGAATTCGTTGTCTCAACACTGGAAAGACCTAAACTTAGAGGGTTGGAAAAAGGAATTTGGAGGCCTTAAGAGAATTATATCGAAATTGGCTGATATTCCTCTAACCGATATAGTGGGCGCTCGGGCACCACTTCTTCAAACAAATGGAATTAATACTTTTACGGTCAGAATAATTCATTAATTTTGAAAACAATATTTATTTGATTCTAATTAAATTTAAGGCTTATAAAGAAGAGGGCTATCGTTATGACTGTTCTCAACCCTCTCGTAGAGGACAACTTTCGCCTTTCTTTCCCTATACTCTTGACTTTGGTTTCCAAACTGACTGTCAAGTGGAGCCTTGCCTTAAATCAGGACAAACTTATCCAGGCTTTTGGAGTGTACCGATGAATGACTGGTTTACAGAACAGGCCAAGGGTGTCTATAGGCCCTGTGCTTCTGTTGACGGCTGTATTATATATTTTAATAATACATGGATTCAAAAACCAACGGCAGAACAATTTGTAGAAGTATTTGAAGAGAATTTCAACCGATTTTATACATCAAACAGAGCGCCATTTCCTCTCTTTCTTCGCGATGCGTGGCTTTCATCCGATAATGAGCGACAAACCGCTCTTTTTAAGTTTATTGAGAAAATTAGTCAAAAGAAAGACGTATTTTTTGTTTCCATTTCAGAAGTTATTGATTGGATGGGAAGGGGAGCCGACGCCCAACTCTTACATAACTACAATCAAACCAAATGTATAACACATTTACCCGAAAACAAGTGCGGAGTCACTGATATATTGGAGCCAAAAGGCAACTGCAAGTATGATAAGAATCCAGTGTCCTCTCAATCAAAGACTGTTGTCGTTTGCAATGACGTGACCTGTCCTAAAGAGTATCCTTGGTTAGATAATAACTAATTTACTTCTCTAATAATTCTTAAATTAAAATTAATGTTAATTTAAATACTTTGAGAATTCATTAAATAAATAAAACAATTATTGAATTAAATAAAAGTTCTGAAGAGTTTCGGACAAAGTTTTATATTATAAAATTTCATAGATTTGGTGGAAATGGAATCTAATTTATCTAAAAATATCATAACATTAATGTCTTTAAACCACTTTTTGGGAAAAAATACTTTTCTATAATAAAATGTGTGATTTAATTGAAATAAAGAAGAAAATAGAGCTTATTTATAGTTAACCTAGTTTATTTTTAAAACTTTTGATTATAGTTTGAATGAAGTACTTTAGATGTCACTAAAGATTGTAGTGTTAGTGACGAATGACATGGAATATAAACATTGAGTCTCTGATGAAAACAATATAAGAAAAATACAAAAATTGTTTTCAATTAATTAATTTTTTAATTAATTCAATAAAATGTTATTTAATTTTATAGTTATTTTAAATGAATTTTGACTAAAATTGTTTTCAAATAAACAATTGGTTTATACTTATGGCTAATATTTGCTATAATTTCGACAAATTTCTTATCGAAGAAAATATGAATATTTAATGATATTTAATGACACTTAAAAGACAACAAAATTTATTTAATAAATATTTAATTAATTTATATTTTTATTAAGAGTTTATTTAATTGTAAAAAGAGTTATATTTTTTTGGATTATTTCCTTAATTTCATATATAATATGTTGATATCAATGACTGAATTAAATTCAAAATTAATAGTTTTAATAATTGAATTATATGTCGTTTTATTGATTTGTCGATCAATTGATTGCTTTCCAGAAGAGGAGAGAATAAGACTCAGGTATGGAACCAATTAAATGATAATAAACTAATTAATTGTTATTTCAGAGATGAGGCTAAAGAGATGTTTAGTCACGCGTATGACTCTTATATGTCGTACGCCTTTCCCGCTGACGAACTGATGCCCCTCTCCTGTAAGGGAAGGTATCGCGACTCTGAACCCAATAGGGGTGATGTCGACGACGCTTTGGGTAACTTTTCTCTGACACTCGTCGATACTCTCGACTCTCTTGTGGTCAGTCATCCATTAATCAAATATTTTCCTCAAAACGTTTACACAATTCTTCATTTGATGTTAAGATATTTGGAAATTACACTGAATTTGAGAAATCTGTGGCGCGAGTCGTTGGCGACGTTAACTTTGACACCGATGTTGTCGTTTCTGTATTTGAGACTAACATACGAATGGTTGGCGGACTTCTTAGCGCTCACATACTCTCAGAACTGCTTCAAGAAAAATATAAAATAATGGACTGGTATTCCGGACAACTACTACTTCTGGCCAAAGACTTAGGATATCGATTATTACCAGCATTTAATACAACCACTGGAATACCTCATCCCAGAGTAAATAATACTTAACTTAATCTTATTCTTAATTTTCTTTTTTTTAATTCGATCTTAAGATTAATCTTCGATTTGGTCTAAAGTCATCAAATCTTGTGTCAGCGCGAGAGACTTGTACTTCATGTGCGGGTACTATGATATTAGAATTCGCGGCCTTAAGTCGTCTTACGGGTGATCCTATCTTTGAGGTATTCATTGTTTTTATTTTCAATTTATATTCAAAGCAATTGATTTTTAGATAAAAGCCCGGAAAGCAATGGACTATCTTTGGAAACAAAGGCACAGACAGTCTGACCTCATGGGAAATGTTATAAACATTCATACGGGAGATTGGATTCGACGGGAATCAGGAGTTGGCGCTGGCATTGACTCATATTATGAATATTGTCTAAAAGCATATATACTATTAGGAGATGAGAATTATTTGGAGCGATTTAACCGACATTACGCAGGAGTTATGAAATATGTAAGTCAGGGTCCTCTTCTCATTGATGTTATGATGCACAGACCTCACAGTCAGGCCAAAAATTTTATGGACTCATTGTTGGCCTTTTGGCCGGGCCTTCAAGTATTAAAGGGAGACCTGAAACCTGCCATCGAAACACACGAAATGTTATACCAAGTTATGCAAAAACATCGTTTTCTTCCGGAAGCCTTTACTACAGATTTTAGCGTCCATTGGGCACATCATCCGCTCAGACCCGAATTCTTAGAGAGTACCTATTTTCTATACAAAGCCACCGGTGATGACCACTACCTCGAAGTCGGTAAAACAGTGTTAGAGAGTCTACAAGAGTTGGCTCGAGTTGAGTGCGGATTTGCATCAGTTAAGGACGTGCGGACGGGTGGACACGAAGATAGAATGGATTCATTTGTTTTGGCGGAAACTCTTAAATATTTATATCTATTATTTGCCAAAAAAGAGGACATTGATCTCAATTTAGATGAGTTTGTCTTCACAACTGAGGCTCATCTTTTGCCGCTCTCTTTGGCTAATCTTAACATAATTGGTGTTAAGAATAGTCATGAATTGAATAGAAAATCATTGATTACATATAGTAATGAACATAAGTATATGAGAGAGTGTCCCAATACTCGACTAATTCTGGGTAAACTTCATGGTCTCAACTACGGTAACACAATTCGCACAAATATGAAAGACTTCGTCGATAAGTCGAGTAAGTCTTTTACTCAAAAGTCTACGTTTCGTTCCCGAAGTTCCAGATTTCCAAAACTGAAGGCAACGGAGTTTTCGGCCACAAATAAAGAACATTTAGATATCGTTAAACAATTAGGTATTACTGTTGTTGTGTTGGCCGACGGAAGAGTTCAATTAGTTCACAACAGCGCTGCCGCTTCTTCTCCTGAAGACGCAGAAGAGGGCACACAATTCATGCAAGAGATGATCGCACTCTCCAGACAACAATTGCTTCAAACCGATCAAAAAATAAGAGTTGTGTCTTTCGCTCTTCCGAAGAGTAGAGACAGTGATTATTTGGTAAAAATAGCTTTAAGTGCGGGTCCGGCACAGTTTGGACTCGACCTCAACAATGTTGAAGAATCAATTGATGGAAATGTAGTGCTTTCAGACCCTATAAACGGCTGTACAAAACTTAGTTCTGTGCGATTAAATGGAAAGATCGCAATCGCCGAAAGGGGTGACTGTATGTTCGTAGAGAAGGCTAGAAATGTTCAAAGAGCCGGTGGTATTGGCCTAATAGTGATAGACAATGTGCCCAACACTAGTTCTAAAACATCTCCGATGTTTGCTATGTCTGGTGACGGACACGACGACGTCGACATTCCAGTGCTCTTCTTGTATTGGGAGGACGGACAGACATTACGTAGTGCTCTCCAAGAATACCCTCATCTAATCATTTCATTGAACGTTCAAAACTCTAATGAGACTCAAAATCGACAAATTGTTGACGAAAGTGAATCTGATATCGAACTCATTGATAGTAAAACGGGTATCGATTCTCGTAAAGGTGTGGCACATATTGAAGACGTGACGGAACAACTCATGAATAATCCCGAAGTCATAGATATCGATAAAGTGTTGAATGTATTAAACGCCGACATATCAAAGAAATATAGCGATTATGTGAACAATAAGTTTAAAACTGTTGACAATAAAATAATTGAAGATATTTGGGACTCTGTTTTTAAGTCAACCGTTAAGACAATGAAGAATGTCTTAGAGTCCCATAAATATAAAGACATCGAACCAGTGGTCAAACAGGTATTGAAGGCGTCGCAGACATTAACAGACGTTAAGAAGACAATCCATCACTGGATTGAGTTCTTAAATGAAGAAAAGTTTTCCGCCAAAAACTTTTGTGTCAATCCTTTAGTTAATGTAAAGGCTTTCCAGCGGTTTATCACTAGTTTTCAAAATAGTTAATAATTTAATTTTTGTTCCCTAACTGTAAATTACACTTAAAATAAATTAACAATAATTTCATTGATATAATAAATTCAGTCAAATAGGACTTCATTTTTAGTCATTTAAATCAAAAAATGACTTTTAATTATAAAATGATTTTAGCGTTAAGTGAAGAATGTTTTAGCGCCACATTTCAGTTACTTTATTGCCATTAATAGAGTATTGTTTAATATTTTATAGAAATAGCGTTGAATCCATTACTTCTTCACTTTAAACTAAAATGATTTGACTTTTGTTTACAACTCGTCCTTTTGGTCAGTATTTCGAAGACATTTACAAAGTTTGTCACCGTTTTTATCATTTGATATTTTAGTCATTTCAGGCCTTAATTTAATTTTTGTTCGAAGAAGTGATGAATATCTAGAGAATAGATTAAAGTGATAGCAATAGATGTGTTCCGGCAATAAGTTATCCAAAACTAATTGACGCGAATTTTCAATTATTTCCTTCAAATCTTTCCTTTCGTTCAAATGTTTTAGTATTTCCAATAAGTTATTGAGATCTCTGTCCACTTCTATGTAGTGAACATTGGGTTTAAGTAAATTATAAAAATATTCATAATATTTGGAGTCCTGTTTGAGTACAAGTGAATTACCGCCTAAAAGGTATGGCAATCGATATGCGGCAACTGTTCCGTCGATATTCATCTGATATTTGTACTGAAAAAAGTCAAAAAAAGAAATGTACGGCGATTTTGGACTCAATTCTTCCATTTGGTCCCGAAAAAAGAAGAAATTTGTCAGAGAAGCGTTTATGAGCTCTGAATAATTCCTCGAAAGTCGCACTAATTTTAAACGGAATTCATTGGAATCCCTTCCTCTCCAGAACAGCATATCTTTCTTCTCATCGAATTTAATCGATTGTTTGCCAAAAACGGAAAGAATATCGAGACTTACTCTACCCTTAAGTTAAATAAATTGATTTAAAGTTAATATTTATTACAAAAATAGTTTCTGTTGTGAAAAAGACCTGCATTTGAAGCGAAGATTCAGTCAACTCATAGGTTGGAATCACAATATCATTGGAATCAGTGGAACCGCACCACGAAAATACCGGTAGAGCCGGTTTTGTTCGATGATCACTAAGAGGCCAATCGCCTAAATTAGACATGAATTCAATATCTGGAAGCGATGTCTTCGACAATAAAGATCTGAGAAATTCATCCATAAATTGAGCGAAACCCACATATTCTCCGTAACAGTGTTTGTAAGCCTAAATAAAAGCCATTAATGTTTGGCTAAGTTTTGTCTAAAATTACCTCATTATCAATGATCTGATAGTGACAGAAGGAATAGGACCGACTGTGAACCGCAAACCTTTTCTTCATTTCTTCAAGAATTACATCGAAATCTATTCCATCGATAAAAGTACTGAACATAAAAATCAAAAATAAGGAAATCGTTTGAATACAATTTAAAACCTTAAGTCGGCCTCAATTTGTTGGAACTGTTGTGTCATTTGATTGCATTTCATTAATTGAGACCAGTCTTCTCTCCTACAGACACATCTCTCACTCCAAATGTCTTCTGTAACCACTTTTGTGGCCAATAATTGTTGATTGTTGTCATATAAAGTGATGTTAAGACCTCCCAAACAGACTTCACTCAAAAGTTTATATCTAATTATAGTTAGATTTTTGTCCTTAAAGTCGGTCTCATTAAACAATTGATGCCAAACACGACATCCGGCGTCAGGGGATTTGATGACAACAGTGGCCACAAGTGGTCCGGACACAAGAAAGTACCTTGATGCAAATATGAGTTGGGGTGAGTGCCACCCAAAACCACTTATTTCTATGGACTGACATTCAATCAGTTTAATGACGACAAACAAAACCGATAGAAATCTTTTCGACATTTGATTTGAAACAAATAATTTGACTTAAATTTAATACTTTTTATGGTTTCAATCAATTGAAGGAAAAATTAGTGTTTTATCTGAAACTTCATTCCAAGGCTTTTCTCCACATCTCTAACAATGACTTCATTTCAATGATAACTTGTTTTCATTTGAATTTTACTCAATTGGTATTAAACTCAAATAATGGGCTCATTATTAGACACATATTTAAGACAAATTTTCTGATAATTTATTTGTATTTATAACTAATTAGTTAATTAATTAAATAATTTATAAATAATTGAAAACCACTTTAAAGGGTTAATTAGAACCAAAACTAATGTTAAGATCAGTAGATGTCAGACATGTGTCTAATATATCACTCAATACTCTTCTTTTCAAAAATTAATTTGTTTTCATTCAGTTTATTCTTAAAAATATTAAATAAAACCATAGAATCGATAAATATATTTATTATATAAAACCAAATTATTATAAAAATAAAATTAAATTTAATTACAAAATTAATTTTATAAAACGAATTAACAAA
The DNA here is from genome assembly GCA_034695785.1 of Galumna obvia. NCBI lineage: Eukaryota > Metazoa > Arthropoda > Arachnida > Sarcoptiformes > Galumnidae > Galumna > Galumna obvia. The sequence continues at coordinate 27,083 of JAQFZM010000408.1, forward strand.
AGTGAGCAAGGTTATATCATTTGCTTGACGTAATTCTTGTGAGGTTTGGGTCTGTCGTGTGTTTAACTTTGATATCCGTTTCCCCGAAAACAGTCTTTTCGTCGATAATAATGAAAGTCTCCGGAACTGTAAGTATTGTTTTTAATTTATTTTTAATTAATTACAATTAAAGTTATTCTTTACAACAATTAGATTATCTTCTAATTAGTATAGGAATGGCTTTCTTTGACTATTGAATGTTTCTCTTTTGAATTAACTCATAATTAAATTAATTTTAATCGTTGTATGAATTCATTGAATTTAAATTATATTTTATTTATTCTTTAAATGCTTTCAAAACAAGAATTTGGATAAAAAGGTTTTCACTCAAATATTAACCCCAATATTACTAAACATTATTAGAGTTATCACTAAATTTAGAAAAGTATTAATGAAATAATTTGACCGACAGTTACGTCAGTATCGGATAATCGGTCGGCATTTGCCGGATAAGGTGAACCAGAATCCACCCCTTTATCGGATGACAATCTTCGCTCCGGACCATATTGTGGCCAAATCTCGGTTCTGGTACTTCACCCGAAAACTACGAAAAGTAAAGAAAGCGAACGGAGAAATCGTTGAAATAAAAGAAGTTCAGGAAAACAAACCCGAAAAAAGAGTAAAGAATTACGGAATTTGGTTGCGATACAACTCACGGACCGGTACTCATAATATGTACAGAGAGTACAGAGACATCTCTGTTGCAAATGCTGTCACCTCTTGCTGTCAGTATTACATTATTTGTGTTCAATAATTGATTGATGTATTGGTTTAGATCGAGATATGGGGGCCCGACATCGCGCCAGAGCCGACTCCATTCAAATCATAAGAGTAGAGGAGATTCCGGCGAATAAGTGTCGTCGCGCACACGTCAAACAATTTCACGACTCGAAGATCCGATTCCCACTTCCGGTCCGTTTTGACCGAAAGTTCAATCGGTCCCGTTTTACGACTCGTATACCAAAAGCACGACTTCTTTAAATTTGATGTAATTTGAAATTCAAATAAAATTTTGATTTTTTCTGAAATTATTCTAAACTTTAATATAATTACAAAATTACGTTATTCTCAACGATTATAACAAAAAGTTGTCATAAGATGTGGTTATTCTAAACAATTACTAAATTTATAGTCAATTCGTCGATAAATTTGTTTAAATTTAATATTAATTTTAAAAAGAAATCATTCATTAAATTACTAAAAACCGATCGATCTTTTAAGGAGTGGACATAACGGGTCATTCAAAGGGATGGCCATTAAAGCGCAGTAAAGCACTTCTATGCAATAACAACATCGAGAAACCTTTATGACCATGGAATATAAGCATTGAACCCCCATCAAGGTAAGTTCAAGAAAAGATTGAATTATTAGATAATTTTCTAAATAGTGTTTGAGTGAAATACAATGAAAAATAACTGATTTTTTTAAAATAAATATAATTTATTTAAAAAGAATTTTAAATAAATTAAATTTTTTACTAAAATTATATTAAAATTTTGTTAATATTCAGATCAAATGCATTGATCTTAATGTGACCACAACTCTATTAGAAGGAATCCATGATTAATATCTCTTGAATTTTCCAAATATTTATCTTTTTTGATGTCTCTTTTATATAACTGTGACTTACATTTATATGAAATATACCCAAAATCTGTTATGTGTTAACATTGAAACTTTCAATTTGAAAGTTATTATAAAATAATTGCATTTTTGATGAAAAGAAAAGTTGTTTATAAAAATAAATGGGAAAATATACGAAAACATCTGTTTTTAGGGCATTCAAACACTGTTTGATAGACAGAAATAAAGTTTTTTTCTTTCTTTAATGTTATAAAAGAGCGAAAACTTTTTTATTGCATCGAATTTTGAGGAAAAATGTGTACTAAATGTAAAAGTTTTATATACAGAATAGCATTAAATAGGGTTGTATTAAATGCAAAGAAGAGTCCAAACGAATAACAATTTAACTGTGAATATAACAGAAAGATAACAATAAAACGAACGGATCGTAAACTTGGTTATGCGCTAACATTACTGATGGCATTCCATAGGCTTTGCTTCCCGTCTCTGACTGACATATAACTGTATTTTATAGTCCAATGTATCGACGATTCGCATTAGTAAAGATGGAAAGGGAGAGTTAGTCAAAGGGAGAGAGAAAGAGAGGGAGAGAGAGAGGGAAAGAGAGAGAGAGAGAGAGAGACGGGTTCTTCTGTTTAGTTGTTCATTCATTGTGTGATTTTAGTGCTATAACTCTAAAGATTGTGCGATACATGCGATGTGTGCTGGGGTTGACTGACGTGTATGTGTGACGACCAGAGCTCGAGTCTGAGCAAAATCGATTGCATTTTCGGATTAAGGGTCTGTTCTCTCGTAGTGTTGGGTGAGTTGAATGTTGTGTGTCGGCTATAATGTTGATAAATTCCAACCAGGAGTTGGCTGTTCCATACAATTACGAAATATTCTGTTCCTAAAACATAAGTAATTCCTGTGTTCTAAAAGCTCTGCTCTGTTGGCGAAAAACTGAACGCCACTGAAAAAAATAGTTCTCACTCTAACTTCTGGTACTATAATTCTGTGCCGATGCGTTGAATAACAGGTTTTCTCTCAATTCTTATATGTTGTCTCTTAAATAAAAAGTTAATTTTTTTATCATTTAATTAATTGTTTGCCACAAAACTATAGCTGTGTTTTAATAATAGAAAGTACAGAATAAAACATTTTTTTCTGTCTATCAGTTATATAATTGAATGTTTTTTTTATTTGAATGCAAAACACAATTTAATATTAAATTATTATTCTCTTCTCATCACTAAAAATGCAAATAAATGTGTGAAATCCATATCCAACTCATATCTACTTTTGTCAAAACGATTGTTCTTCACTTAAATAGAGTATATGTCCGCTAATAAGTCTATTTTACGGAACAGGAAATATATTATTGCCATTATTGACATTAAGAATAATTGACAAAAATTATTTCAAATAAAAGAGATATTATTTTGTCTGAATTTGTAGAATTGTCTTAACTTTGAAACTAACAAAAATAGCAGACAATTGATTGCTTTTGTAGTTATCATAATATAAATTGAATATTATTTTCAATTATAAGATTAGATGAAACCAATTATTTTAAAACATTTAAAACTGAAAAACAAATATAAAACTGATTTTCAACAATTATTCAGACAATTGATGTGAATCGTTGTTTGGGAGTCGGTGTCCGTCAAAGTGGTGTTTCACAGAAAAAGTGATATTAACTCGAATTCGGGCGCAACGGCTGGATGTCGAGGTTGTGGCTGTCTTTCCTGTTTTGGTTCAAAGTCATCAAACAAATACGAGTCACCGGTTGCTGAAGACAAGTATGAAAAAGAAAAGAAAACTAATATTAAACAAATGCCAAAATTCGATACCGATATTGAGGAACAACACCACCAAAGAGTAGAAATATTAGAAGAAGTATTAGATAGTAGTCATCAATACCAACAACAGGTGTGTCAACGACGAGACACTCAACACGAAATATTAGTGGAAGAAGTGTACCATAAATCCCACAATGAAATGAAGGTAAGTGTAAATATCGCTTTACTTTTTAGATGTCTATCCTTTGAATAAACAATTGCTTTCCTCTTATATTTTATTTAATGTATTTGTGAAGAGATTTATATCCCTTTCCCTATCGGTTCATAACTAAAGCACTTATTATTTTAAGGGCGACAAACGTTTCCAGAGTTTTGACATAAAATATTATACAAACATTTCAATCAATTAAATATCCCACATCATTGATGTGACATCAAGGTGATTCCAAGTTACTATATCAGATCAATTATAAATTCTAATCATAAAACATATTCAAATGTATATCAAATAATTATCAAATTAAATAAAATATGTTCACAAAAAAATATATAATATTAAAAAAAACAATTTAAATAAAAAATATTTCTAAAAATGTGACCAAACTGACCATGGCCAAACTGATTTGACCCAAAGTATACCAAACCTTAAAGTTGTAGCCGAGTCACCAATATTCCCTATTAGACAAGATATAGTCAATGTTCGTGGACAAATTAATATATTAAATAGATAAACATTTTAGTATAATTAAAAAAAAATAATTCTTCTAAAATTCTGAAGACTTGAAAAGGTTTTTGTGGTATTAAACCGCAATAACTAACAAAATATCGATTTTAACGAAATTATATATTTTTTCTAATATAGAGATAAATCATAATTCGTTTATAACTAAAACTTATTGAAGTGTAATAAAATTAAGAATTTTACACCTTGTCAAAATCTGTCAAACTCACCCTGTTATTCATTCGATTGACCTGTATTTTGTTTTTGTTATGTTTTTCTATTTATTTTATCGAACGCACAGCATATTCATAGCCTGCGATTCTGATCGCCAGAGTTTTTTTTATTACTATTTGTGTCGATCCTTTAGCACTGCCTCTCCTCTCCTTCACAATTAATATGAATTTACGCAACACTCGTCTCTTAATTAGTTTTCTACACATTTTCTGTGTTTTTTATTTCTAATGGATTTCGAGAACTAAATTCAGGTCAACACAAACCGATTGCTTTCCATTTGAATTACTAATTGTTTTGTTTTTTATTATTAATGGAAGAAATTCTATAGTTTTATGAATATTATTAGAAATTCATTTAAATATATAGTGATTTGAGATTAATATCGAATTAATTATTCATTTGCAAACAGTTAAGAATAAATACTCCATAATTATTCTGAGCATTAATTAGGAGAATCAGACTTTATTGCTGGAGAAGAGAATCTGTAAATTTCCTTTTATTTGAGTGAAGGGGTGAAGGGGTCCGCAAATTGTTTTACTATCAGTAAAATACAGAACAGTTAGACATTAGTGAATAAAATGGTTTTTCGCTCATTCTTTCAAAATTAATGAACGCTATTATAAAGAAAAAGTGGAGCTCTTCTCAAATCATATTAAAAATCTAATGTTTATATTTCTATTATTATAAGTTATAACTATTTTTTAATAACTGTTTATTAATCGACGCAAAACCTCTTATTTTAATTATTTATAATTTGTTAATCTCTGACATTAATCTAAAAATTAATATTAATAATAATAATAATAATATGAGAGAATATTAATCAATTGATGGTATAAATTACTAAAAACTTTTTATTTACATGTAATGTATTTAATGTAGTATTTGTTGTTGTTATGCATCGATTTTATAATAATAGGGAACTTATAATTGAAAATATTGTCATTTGGAGTTACTTTCCATTGATTAAATTAAATGTAACCAAGGTGGTTCTTCATCAATATTTACTCTAAAGGCTTAGCCTTAATCTTTTATATCTCTTTCATTATTTATTTTCTTTTTCAGATTATGTAGCATTAAAGCACCTTGCTAATCTTAGACAAAATTAAAACATATTTCATGTTTAAGTCAAATGAAATCTTATATTATTGAAAACAAATCAATGACTCTCTCTCTCTCTCTCTCTCTCTCTCTCTCTCTCTCTCTCTCTCTCTCTCTCTCTCTCTCTCGAGATATGTATCAAATAATTGTTAGTAATATTATTGAAAGTCAGAATCAAAACAATGAAAAATGAGAGGAAAAATATATGAAATAAAACAAGTTTTTAGATAATGAGAACTAAACATAATTTGGTTTACTATAAGATAGAGTCCTGGAAACAGATCTCTTGTTTCTGACACACATTGTGTTCAACACTTGTATTGTATTAATGGCTTAACAGATAAGTCGTTATTCTGTTTTTCAGTCAATTTTTGCCATTTTCTCCCAATTGATTCATAAATGATTCAGAAGTTTACAAAAAACAATCCAAAGGCTATCCTTATGGCTATCCTTTGATAATGTAATACATTTGTGTATTTGCATAACACAAATAAATACAGATTTTCATTAATATTTTGTCTCCACTTCTCTTAATTACAGTCATATCCTTTAACCCATTAGTTGTTTCTAATATGAATTTATATATTTGTGCTTTAGATAAACAATTTTGATCTAAGCATTTAGCACCATGTTTAATTATTTTATTTAAATAGTTGTGCTATAATTTAAAAATTATTCTTATCTCATAAGTTAGAACATATAAACAGATTTATGAATAGATTTTATGTAAATTACTTAACAGTTATATAACTTAAATACAATTTGATAACAATTTAATAATCTTTCAAAACAAACAGCGATTAATATAAGACTCATTTGTTTGTGATTTAAAGCATTTTTCGCAAACGAATTATTCTCTAAAATCTTTTATATCTTATAATATATCAAGATTATTTGAAATTCGAGTCCTAAGTCTAATGATTTGAAAATAATTACTGTATTTTTCCTTTATATCTGAAATGAAGGGCCAAAGTTTTACCCTATCATTGAGTAAAACAATGTATTTACTCCATTGCTATTATAAAACTCAAAAATAACTGAAAATTTTATATACGGTCTTTAAAAAAACATAGGAAAATAATACATGATTTGCTCTTGTTAATTTTTTTAGGTTCTAGTTGGAATTTTCAAGTGATATTTTTATCAATTATTCGATATTTATTCTAGTTTGAAAATTTTATAAAAGTTCTAAAATCACCTTGCACATTGTTGAAATTTCTTTAATTTTGCAAAGTAAGCAAAAAATCGTTGAAATTCTAGAAATCATCTTGTAAATTTTAGGTTTTTGTAAATTTATCAAAAACTTTTAAATAACTTGCACAGAATTAGTAATAGAAAAAAACCTCCCTTGAATTTTTAATTGACCAACTTATTTTAGTATAATATTTAAAAAATGCCATTTTTAGTGCTTTACTAGAATTTGGATTACCCAAAAAGTTAGCAAGATAATCCATAATTTTTAAATGGAAAACTAGTAATAATATATTAAAACTCCCTTTTAAGATTTCAAAAAATACAGTCTTGGAAAAAATAGAAAAACAATAAATGTCTTTCAAAAATGATTTAATTTACAATAAAAGTCAAATTTAAAAAAATTGCAAGGTGATTTTTAAATTTTTATGA